>CM040240.1:82909970-82972634 GCA_022545495.1 Chrysanthemum lavandulifolium
ATCTAGACGTGTAGTTGACTAATATGTAAACATCTTTACTTCAGCATTCTATTTTTCCTTAGTTTTTGCCAATATTTTCCTATTAAGCTTTGCCTCCTTTTTTTTGTCCTTGTTTGCCTAATATTGATTTACTCTGGTTGTTTCGTTGAAATATGGGGCAATTTAAACTTGATTTTTCGTCATGAAATCAAAAGAGTAGCATTAAGCTTGATTTATTACTCATTAATCTAACATTTTTTACAAAAATAGTTTGTTGCTTGACATTATGGTTGTACACTTGTATATTATTTGACTAGCTTATAAGACCCGTTGACACCGGGTTATTTTTTAAAAAAATAGATAAACGAGATGATAATAAAAGTAATAAGATGAAAAAAGACGTTGCAAAAGATTTAAAATTAGTATGTGAAGCAAAATAAGAAAAATAATGAAAGAAAGCAAATTATTTTGGGCTTGAATAGGCGAGAGGTTGTTAATTTACTCGGCTTGAAGCTTGTCCCGTTACATAACCTTGTGATTGATTAATGTTTCTCAACAACGTTATTGGGACACCGACCTTCAATGCGAGCCTATGGTTTGGGACACCGAAAATTTTAAGCCGCTGATATAATTCCGGTGAAAACACGGCTTGTTCTATAGCACCACCACGGTCATTTTATCTATGTTATCACAACCAAGATAAACCATTTCTTCCCTGTGAAAGGTTTGAAGCAAATGATCGTTAATACTATCAACCACTTCATTGGTTGGAGCAATAATAGCCTTCACTGAAGTAAAAGGACGATCACCCATGTTATCCAAAATGTTTGGGTAAGTGAAATCTATAATAGATTATATGGGATCATTAGTTTCATGTATTAGAATATCTTCGTGTATATATATCAAAAACCTCTCCTCCGTGTTGTCCTCCAATATCTCCATCTCCTACTTTCAATATCCATTCGGCAAATTCCTTTATCTCGTGTACATCCTCGGTAGTGATCGGACCGTAAAGCGCATATTAGCGGTTAATTTTAAGACTTTGCAATGATCCCACAAGTAAATCAGGTTACGCTCATCGTATAGGAAATAGATCAGGTTACTGTTCGTAAAAAGCAATCGTCTAAAAAATAATGATTAATACAAAAATGCCAAATAAAAAATTTAATTTGGACCAGAGTACGAAGTAGATTAAGTTCCGATAAATAGCAATCATCTAAAAAATATGATTCAAATAAAAAATGCCAAATTTTTGGTTTTATATATGGACCATATAGGGTGATTAGGTTACATTGCGTAAAAAGCAATCGTCTAAAAATAAGAATTCATCAAAAATGCCAAATAAAAAGTTTAATACGGACCATACGAGTAAGTAGATCCATTCATAACTTATCGAAAAAAAATCATCTAAAAATAACAATTCATATAAAAATGCTTATAAAAAGTTTATATGGGATATATAGGAAGTAAGAACAGGTCATTTTCGTCGAAAACAATCATCTAAAACAATCGTATAGTAAGTAGATCGGATTACCGTTGCATAAAAAAACAATCGTCTAAAAATAATGATGCATACAAAAATGCCAAATAAAAATTTAATATGAATTTATATAGGTAAGTAGATCAGGTTCTGCTAATAAAAAATAATCATCTAAAAAACAATTCATCTAAAATGACAAATTTTGGTTTTTATATGGACTTATTATGTAGTAGATTCGGTTACATTTATAAAAGCAATCGTCTAAAAATAAGAATTCGTGAAAAATGTCAAATAAAAAGTTTAATATGAGCCAATATAGGAAGTAGATCCAAATCATATTTCGTAAAAAAAATCGTCTAAAAATAACAATTCATCTAAAAAATGCCGATAAAAAGTTTATATGAATAATATAGGAGTAGATCCAAGTCTTCTTCAAGTGAAAATAATCATCTAAAACAATCATCTAAAACAATCGTATATGAAGTAGATCAGGTTATGCTCATAAAAAGCAATCGTCTAAAAATAATAATTATCTCAAAATGCCAAATAAAAATTTAATATGGATCATATAGGAAGAATCAGGTTCTTTCATAAAAAATCGTTTAAAAATAACAATTCATCTAAAACGCCAACTTTTTAGTAGATCGATTATCATAAAAACAATCATTTAAAAATAACAATTCATCTAAAAGCTTTTTTGGTTTTATATGGACTATATAGGAGTAGATCAGGTTGCTTATCAAAACAATCATCTAAAAATAAGAATTCATCAAAAAAATGCCAAATAAAAAGTTTATTATGGATAGTACAAGTAAGTAGATCCAAATTCCGCTTATCAAAAAATCATCTAAAAAATAATAATTATATAAAAATGCCGCATAAAAAGTTTATATTAACCGTAGTAGAGTAGGTCAATTCACGCTTATATCGAAACAATCATCTAAAACAATCATATAGTGAAGTAGATCTGGATTAGCTTCATAAAAACAATCATCTAAAAATAACAATTCATCTAAAAATGCCAAAGTAGATCAGGTTCTGCTAATAAAAATAATCATCTAAAAAAACAATTCATCTAAAAAATGACAAATTTTAGTTTTATATGGACCATTTATGAGTAGATTCAGCCTGCTCATAAAAACAATCATCTAAAAATAAGAATTCATCTAAAAAATGTCAAATAAAAAGTTTAATATGAACCATATAGGAAGTAGATCCATCTTTCGCTACATAAAAAAAATCATCTAAAACAATTCATCTAAAAATGCCGCGATAAAAGTTTATATGAGACATATAGGAAGTAGATCCAAGATCGCTTTCGTCGAAAATAATCATCTAAAACAATCATCTAAAACAATCATATAGGAAGTAGATCCATCGCTTCATAAAAACAATCATCTAAAAATAACAATTATCTAAAAATGCCAAATAAAAATTTAATATGGATCATATAGGAAGTAGATCCAGGTTCGCTTCATAAAAACAATCATTTAAAAATAACAATTCATCTAAAAACGCCAACTTTTTAGTAGATCCAGTTCTGCTCATAAAAAACAATCATTTAAAAAATAACAATTCATCTAAAAACGCCAACTTTTTAGTTTTTATATGGACCATATAGGAGTAGATCCAGTTCTGCTTATCAAAAACTATCATCTAAAAAATAAGAATTCATCTAAAAATGCCAAATAAAAAGTTTAATATGACCATATAGGAAGTAGATCCATCTCGCTTATAAAAAAATCATCTAAAAATAACAATTCATCTAAAAATGCCGCATAAAAATTTTATATAGACCATATAGGAGAAGTAGATCCATTCCGCTTATCGAAAACAATCATCTAAAACAATCATATAGGAAGTAGATCTGGATTCCGCTTCATAAAAATAATCATCTAAAAATGACAATTCATCTAAAAAATGCAAAATAAAAATTTAATATAATTATATAGGAAGTAGATCAAGTTCGATCATAAAAACAATCATTTAAAAATCATAATTCATCTAAAAATGCCAAATTTTTGTTTTTATATGGATCAGTATAGGATCCAGATCAGGTTCTCGCTCATAAAAACAATCATCTAAAAATAAGAATTTATCTAAAAATGCCAAATAAAAGTTTATATGACCATATGTAAAGTAGATCAGTCACAGTTATCGAAAACAATCATCTAAAACAATCATATAGGAAGTAGATCAGGTTGCTCATAAAAACAATCATCTAAATAATAACAATTTATCTAAAAATGCCAAATTTTTAGTTTTATATGACCATATAGGAGTAGATCCAGGTTCTCGCTAATAAAAATAATCATCTAAAATTAGAATTCATCTAAAATGCCAAATAAAAAGTTTAATATGGATATATAGGAAGTAGATCCAGCTCGCTTCATCGAAAATAATCATCTAAAACAATCATCTTAAACAATTATATAGGAAGTAGATATTCGCTCATATAAAAACAGCTTCGCTCATAAAAACAATCATCTAAAACAATCATATAGGAAGTAGATCAAGTTCTCGCTTATCGAAAACAATCATTTAAAAATATCAATTCATCTAAAAGTGCCAAATAAAAATTTAATATGGATATATAGGAATTAGATCCAGGTTCTTCATCAAAATAATTATTTAAAAATAACAATTCATTTAAAAATGCCAAATAAAAATTTAATTTGGATCATATAGGAAGTAGATCAGGTTAATTTCATTAAAAACAATTATCTAAAAATAACAATTCATCTAAAAATGCCAAATTTTTAGTTTTATATGGACCATATAAGTAGATCAGGTTCGCTCATAAAACAATCATCTAAAAATAAGAATTCATCTAAAAATGCCAAATAAAAAATTAATATGGACCATATAGGAAGTAGATCCAGTTATGCTTATAAACAAATCATCTAAAAATAACAATTCGTCTAAAAAATGCCGCATAAAAAGTTTATATGGTCCATATAGGAAGTAGATCCGGTCCTGCTAATCGAAAACAATCATCTAAAACAATTATATAGGAAGTATATCCAGTTCTGCTCATCAAAAACAATCATCTAAAAAATAACAAGTTATCTAAAAAATGCCAAATAAAAAATTTAATATAGACCATATAGGAAGTAGATCCAGTTCTGATCATCAAAAACAATCATATAAAAATAACAATTTATCTAAAAATGCCAAATTTTAGTTTTATATGGACCAGTATATAGTAGATCAGGTCGCATTATCAAAAACAATCATCTAAAAATAAGAATTCATTTAAAAATGCCAAATAAAAAGTTTATTTGGACCATATAGGAGGTAGATCCAGTCTTACTCATCGAAAACAATCATCTAAAACAATCATATAGGAAGTAGATCCAGTTCTGCTCATAAAAAATAATCATCTAAAAAATAACAATTCATCTAAAAGTGCCAAATAAAAAATTTAATATGGATCATATAGGAAGTAGATCCAGTTCTGCTAATAAAAAACGATCATCTAAAAAATAACAAATCATCTAAAAAATGCCAAATTTTTAGTTTTTATGTGAACCATATAGGAGTAGATCCAGTTCTGCTCATAAAAAACAATCATCTAAAAAATAAGAATTCATGTAAAAAATGCCAAATAAAAAGTTTAATATGAACCATATAGAAAGTAGATCCAGTCCTGCTCATAAAAAAAAATCATCTAAAATTAACAATTCATCTAAAAAATGCCGCATAAAATGTTTATATGGACCATATAGGAAGTAGATCGAGTCCTGCTCATCGAAAACAATCATCTAAAACAATTATATAGGAAGTTGATCCAATTCTGCTCATAAAAACAATCATCTAAAAAATAACAATTCATCTAAAAAATGGGTTCAAGTTACCTAAAGTGTATTAACAATCTACAAATCCGCTAAATCTTTCGTATCAAATTGCTATATTATTTCAATGATATAGTTACTGTAATCACGTTATATAAGTCCAACCCTTCATATATAAGCCACAAAATTTGGGCTTATCAAAACCCTCTTATATAAGCTCAGAAGCCCACTCATATAAACTTAGCAAAATACTTACTTTAGGCTTATTTATTATATATAAGCTAATAAGCTCATAAGCCCATCATATAAGCTTAGCCATTTAAGCGTAGAATAACAAATAATATCTCTCTTTAATAAATAGGCTTTAAAGGTCATATGTGATTTATAAATTGTTCGTATAATGGTTTAGGAGTTCCTTTTTGATAAAATTGAACTTCAATGACATTTAGTTACGGCCTAAAAGTTGACCCTTTTCTTTTGTAGTCGAAAGACCCGTTTGAAATAAGATATTACCCGCTCTCCATATTCATTTGTATGCCTTGTTAATTGTTTTAGTAAAGAGAGACTAACCTTAGCACATTGTAATCAACCCGTGTCATCGGCTGTTCATCATGTACAATCATGCAAGCATAATGGACGGGACCCTTGTACTTTAAAAGCTCTTTTGTTGTTGCGGTCATATTTTAACCACCGCATTATTAGTGAAGTTGTTTAGCGAATTTCCACCAAATAATTCGGATCGTTTCTCATTTACCTCTACATAGTAGCTTATAGACCATGAAACCACCGGGTTTTTAAAGAAATAATGTATCAAGAAATTAAGTGTCTAAATAAGTAAGAAAGCACAACGAACAAAATTAAGTGTCTAAATAATGTATCAAGCATTAGCAAGTTGTTATGCACTAATCGACCAAGATAGATTGCTCGATTTTTCTATAAATTTTTTTTACTCGGTGAATCATACAAAGAAAATAGTAGATAATGAATTTCAAGTAAAGTTACATGAGAACCTAAGCACCCCTATAAACAAAACCGGGGTGTTTGGCATTCCTTTTTTGGAACTGATTATGTGGATATGGAATACTCGATAACACCACTGGTCACGCACCCTTCATCAAACGAATAATCATTAGCAGTAACATACAAAAGTGTAATAGTAATCAGTACAATTGTTACTCGCGGCTCGTCGCGCGACAATTGGTTCTAACTTTCTAAATGTGGCATTAAAACATCAGTGGGACATCGTCTTGAAGCTTAAACTTTTAAATTGATGCGCAATGCTTGGTCACAATTTTAGCCTAAATTTATATCCCTCTCACATGAATCCGTATTGTTGTTTAATTACTCGATCTCTGCTTCGGCTTGTGATTTCTCTTCACTCAATATTAAGCATGTCTACGAACGAACATCAAGATCACCAAGTACGTTAGTCCCTTTCTATTAGCATAACTACACATATAACAAAATATAACTATTGTTATATCTTAATATTTTATTTTCAGCATAAAAGGTTGTTTTTATCTTCATAATAAGTTCCTCACTTAATATCACTTTACTATATTGGTATGACCACAAGATATTTGAGACACCTTGCGGTTTTGAGCATAAATCAACAACAGATTTATATAATATAATTATAGAAAAGTGAATGCGGAATTGCAGGTAACTATTTATAAAAATAGGACTTAGCTAAATTGCAGGCTTGGAAGTTCGGAGCAAGGAGATGGCAAGCCTGTCGAATAATTCAATCAATCTCCTTCTGTAAGCATTGCCAAAACGCATTTGGTCTCGTGATGGTGTTGTATCAAAAGGCTACATGATAAATAATGCTTAGAATAAAATTTTCAGGTATAACTGTATTAACTTCAATATAGTAAACAAATGCCACAAAGTTAAATACACTGGTAGATGACCCAACGGACCAGAAAGTGAAGGACATATTCACCATCATGAACACAATATGATATTATTTGCACTTATGCCTATATCATTTATTTGCAATCATGGTTGTGTAGATGACCCAACGGACGTAAAGATTTTACCACTTTAGAAGAACGGGTATATTACTTCAATAGAAAATTTACATATGATTCCAAACTTCAAAGAACATATATCAACATTTTATATATATCATGTTTTGTCATTTCTAGTGACATGTTATAATACTCTGGTTTAACCTTTCTACATCTCGATACATAATATGGTTGGTACTCATACATGACTTACCATCAAATATGCACTCACATACCAATTTATTTATTAGATAGCAAGACCGATGTGCGGAAAGTACCTAATAGTCACAGAGTAGAAGGAACCGCAATTGCCATACCGATTTAAAATATTTAATAAATCAACATTTATATTACAGGTCATATAATGTAACTTGCCCCACTTACCGGTGCCTCTTTCTCTTTCGATATAATACAACAACACCGGATATCTAAAGGTAAAGGCCGCACAACAAAGGCGATAACGAATATATAAATCTCGGTGCCTAAATTTTACTAAGAGGGTATGTTGGACTGTCTATTTAATAGATAGCTAAAGATATAGAAATATTACGTATAATTACCATAAGAAAGTACCATAAGAAAGGCAAAGCGGATCATTATGTTAGTACAGGTCCAGTTCTACTTATTTGACCCACACGATATAAAACACAACTCAAATTGAGCATTCATAAAACCTGATACTTTTTCACTATTCTCGGCAACTTTTACTCTATTCTCAGAAGAAGGTGCACCTTGGAGAAGTACTTATATTATTTTTTTTATCAAGATGTACATGTACAATATCACTTTTAGGTGATGCCTTAGTGAGCCAGAACATAATATAGTCAGCAAAAGAGGAAGCAAAGCCAGTAACAAAGGTTATTCCTAAAGATGAGAAATGGGCCAATCACCAGCACCAGCACTATCCTAATCCAGGAATGGCAAACACCCTAATCCATGATAAAAAGACCATAGGAATTCATAACACCCTAATCCATTGTGGACCACTGATACTATCACTTCAATTAGAAGGCATAGGAAATTGGTCATAGCAAATGATCAGAAACAAAATTGTATTCATTTTGCTTGAATGAGACTCCCCAATCAATACAATATCGAGTGTCTTAATAAGTTATTGGGACTCCCCAATAACAAATCTTGAAAGGATATCGAAATGGTTATTACGTATAATAAGCATAAGAAAGTACCATAAGAAAGTCAAAGCGGATCATTATGTTAGTACGGTGTTCGGTTCTCTTATTTGACCCACACGATATAAAAAACAACTCAAATTGAGCATTCATAAAACCTGATATTTTTCACTATTCTCGGCAACTTTTACTCTAATTCTCAGAAGAAGGTGCAGCTCGGAGAAGGTACAGGTACAATATCACTTTTAGGCGATGCCTTAGTGAGCCAGAACATAATATAGTCAGCAAAAGAGGAAACAAAGCCAACAACAAAGGTTATTCCTAAAGATGAGAAATGGGCCAAATCATGGCTTTGCTTGCTTATGCTTACCTGTACGGGTGAAATGGGCCAAACACCAGCTAAAAGAAATGAGTTGAACATCTTTTCCGGCTATTCTCAAGATCTTTTCCGGCTATTCTTTGTGGATGTAACAATGACTCATGTAATTAATCTATAAGAGGAATGGGTTAAATGGGTCAAACGTTGCCGAAAGTCTATTTTTAATGCAGGTAATGATAGAACTCATGAATTGATTATTTTTCATAGAAAATATATAGCATATTTAATCATAGTTAACGCATTAACCACATATAGATAAATATTACAATGGGAACTAAGTTTTTATGGGCCAATCTAGCCCAACGATCTTCAAAATCCCATTATAAGCAATCAGCTCAAAATTTCCAACAAAAACCAATTCAATACCATTTATGCTTACCCAACTAAATCCCTTGTTCCAAACACCCCAAATCAAATAATATGAACAATCATTACTCACTACAAAATTCTTTTTAACAGCAACTACAAACTCACACTTACAGTTACTGTGACCATGCCTCATATAACCTTTATCTATCATGAAAATTTTGTTTCAACACCAGAACCACTACCATAACTATTTCTATAGGAACGACTATACATCAGAATAATGGCCTATCTAAATCCTATAACCGATATCTTGTAATCAATAAGAGACCAACCTCAGAATAGGAAGACTATTGATGTGGGCTAAATGTGACAATTCCCTGCTTATATCTTTACAGACTCAAACAGGTTACGTGTTATCCAAGAAGCATGTCTCATGCCTAGTTTTTTAAAATTGTTTACAAACTCAAAGGCTATTTTTGGGCAAAATTTATTTTTTACCCGTTTAAATAAGATGTTACCTGAATCTCCACATTCATTTGTAAGCCTGTTATTTAAGAAGTGAAAAGTAAGCATGGTGTCTTCATATCTTTCATGTCTTGCTAACAGTAAAAGTGGAACCATTAATTTATGAACGGGTGAACTTGAGTCAAAGTAAAATAAAAACAAAATAAGGGTTAACTATATCCTATTTCCATTTATTAGATTATTACTGAAACAATATAAGATTTTTAATCATATTTAACACACTATAAGAAGTGAAAAGCAGTTAACAAACTAAGGCAAAAAGAATTTCGAGCCAACCCGGTCAATACTAAACTTGCCTTTTTTAAACCATAATCACATATTTTTTTCCTATTAAGAAAATTCAAGATCAATACTTACTTCCAATTCAACTTGCCTTCTGCCTTATCTGTTTATGCATATACAACCTCAGCATCACAAGGTCGGCGATTTCACATGGAAGATTCAAGTAAGTTCTGAGAAACTCAATCCCCTCGTTGGTCAAATCCCAGTAGTAATGCGTCCAAGCAAATGTCTCCTTAACATACTCCTTAGTTTGTTGCTTGACATTATGGTTGTACACTTGTATATTATTTGATTTGTTTTTATAATTCAGGATATGAACTAATGAATGGCTTTATATTAACCAGGGCCGGATTTAAGCATGTGCAGAATGGTCGATACTCGATAGCACAGGGCTTTTATTTTTTGTCTTTATGAGGGCCCCAAGATTTTAGACATAAGGACTAATTTAATATAAGAAAATTCATTTTAATTACACCTGATTAGGATTTAGAAAATCCCACCGTTGTTAAAGTGTCGGTCACCTCAAGTATATGTAATCGTTAGAAAGCTCGTAGTCGTAGTTATTTAATGTTAGTTAGTATTTAGTTAAGTAACACCGTGGAGGATCCGGACGGGTCTTTACCCACCCAAGTATATGTATGTTAGAAAGCTCGATCCAGTTAAGTAACCCGTAGGAGGCATTTTGTGTAAGATACTATAAATACCTCTACCTCCCAAGGTAGAGGGTTGGAGCTCATAATAAGATTTTCTTTCTCTCACTAAGCTTCCTAAACCTCTTAACTTTCTCTCTCTAAACCCTAAGCCATACGCCCCATATAAGGTATAGTTTGATGTGTTTGTGAAATCCAATATGTTACAAATGGTATCAAGAGCCATGGTTTGATCATCTCTCTTACATGTTCTTGGATTTATAGTGGTTTTATATGGTTTTTGGGTTTGAAAAAGTTTAGTGGCATTTGCATCATTTGGACCATTTCTAGTGTTAAAGTTTGGATTTTGATTGTACTTTTGTGTTTAGAATCACTATAAGTGCTTAGGTTTTGATTTGGAAGGCTTGAATCTTTGTGGTTGGGTTGTTTTGGATTGAAAAGTGGTGTCTTTTTGAATATTTCATCCTAGCGACTTGTGTCTCGTACTTGATTTCTTCATAGCGATTTGTCTCTCACGTTTTAAGCGACTTTATCGTGTTGTGTGAGCGACTTGTGCACTAAGCGATTTGTCTTTTGAGACAAAACGACAAAAAGGACAAAGTAGTGGACGTCTTGTTTTGTCTAGCGATTTGTCACTAGCGACTTGTCCATCTAGCGAGTTGTTACTCTAGCAACTTGTGTGTCTAGCGATTTGTCACTAGCGATTTGTTGGTTTAGCGACTTGTGTCACTAGGGACTTGTCCTTCTAGCGAGTTGTTACTCTAGCAACTTGTGTGTCTAGCAACTTGTTACTAGCGATTTGTCTTCATAGCGATTTGTGTCACACAAGCGACTTTATCTCTAGCGACTTATCCCTTGAGCTACTTGTATACCTAGCGACTTGGTGACTTTGAGCGATTTGTCTTCTTGAAGCGACTTGGTGAATTATTGTTTTCGATTGTTACATTTTACGGTTTTCTCTTGATTTAGTAAAATCCCGTGAAAGAATCTATTTCGGTTTAATCAAAGAGTTATAAAATCCGTGGAATCGTAATCATGTCTACCAACGTGCCTACAATCATCTCTTACATGGCGAGGACGTTCAAGCGGCAGGATCGATACTCGTCCACCCATGCTAGATAGAACCGATTATGACTCATGGGCTCAACGAATTAGGTTGTCTTGTTTGGGAAAGGAAAATGGGGTTAACATTCTCAAATCAATTGATGAAGGACCTTATCGAGTTGAGACTACCGAGACATACTTGAAAGCTGCTGCGATGGTTCGGTGATCTTAGGTTTGGACGGACCAAAACATATGATGAGCTCAATGAAAAGGAGAAAAGAGATACGATGTCGATATCGGGGCTTCAAACATTATACTTGTGGTCTACCAAAAGACATCTACAAGTTAATCAATCACAACACTGAAGCCAAGGCGGTTTGGGACAATGTTAAGATGCTTCTCTCGGTTACGAATTGACCAAAGAAGACAGGGAATCTCAATTGTATGATGATTTTGAGAACTTTAAGATGAACCCTGGAGAAAGTGTCATTGAATACTATGTGAGGTTCCACAAACTTGTGAATGATATGAGGAATATCAAAATGACCATGCCAAATATTCAGCTCAATTCAAAGTTTGTGAACAACATGAATCCCGAATGGCACAAATTTGTCACCTCAGTCAAGCTAACCAAAGGATTAAGGCACACCAACTATGAGCAATTGTATGCCTTCCTACTTCAGAATGAGAAGCATGCTATGTTTGAACGAATGATTCTTGAAAAGTTCAAATCTAATCATGGAGAGGCAAGCTCATCAAATGACTCAACAACATTCTACACAAATGTAGGAATTACCACCAAAGCTTCTCAAGTCATACCAACGGGTAACGGTAACCACAAGCTCATTCCAGATCCATCATATAAGCCTCCAGACCCAAACACAATCATGGAACATTTCATCAATCAACTGGCTCTTATGGTTAAGCAAAATCGAACCTCACTCCACACACTAACAATGATATCGAAGCGCATCCAATCTACACAATCATGCTATTGTCGAGATGGTAAGATCATGGTGCAACCAAAGTGCAAGGAAGACAGTATGAACAAGGAAAGGGTGGAGTAGGTGGAGGGTATGTGGCTAATCAAAATCGTGGAAGGAATGCAAATCAAGGACAAGGAAAGCCAATCAAGTGCTACAAGCTGTGGTGGTGAAGGACATATTGCAAGGGCGCACATCTCCAAAACGCCCTCAAAATGCAAAGTATTTCGGGACAAGATGTTCTTGGTGCAAGCTCGGGACAATGGAGCGGTTTTGATGAAGAAGAGTTGTTGTTTCTTCTCGAGGAAATGCCAAAACATATGATCTTGATGTGGATGAGCAACCAATTAGGAAATAGGTCACAATCATCAAAATGCCTTTCAAGTTCTTGATTGTGATGCATTTGACTCGATGTCGATGATGAACCTCTTCGCCTGGACAATCTTCATGGCTAGCATTTCACCAATGGTCTCTCCAAAGGTCTCATCACCACAACAGTGGTCCACCCAAAGATTCAATCATTTCGAGGTATTAAAACTATACGATGAAGTTGATGAGCAAAGATACATAACAAAGTACAATCACATGAAACTAATGAATCGATATAGATAATGTGGGTAATAGTAATATTGTCCCATATGATCAATATGTGATACAAAGTGAAAGTGAGATCGTACCAAGTGATGCATCTTCTGCGGTCAATGATGACTATGTTTTGATGAATACATTGCATGTGCCTCGATGATTCTGTTATCTCGAATCGAATGCCTATAAAGAACAAGTTGCCATTTATGAACAACGTGCTAAGTTTGAGCTAACTACCCGTGAGCGAGAAATGGATGACCAAATGCGTACAATTATTAGAAAAAGTAATTTTAGGGAAGAAATATTAAAACAAGAGCTAGATTCCTTAAAGACAAACTAAACAAAATTGTTAAGCAAAAGCAAGAACTTCAAGAAAATGTTAAAGTGCTTAAACAGAATTTAATGCTAAGGAATCAAAACTTTTAAGCGATTTTTCCAACCTAAAAACTTTGAAAAACAAGCTTGAAAATAAGTTGTACATACAAGGAATACCATTTAGATCGCTCACATGATCACTAAGCACGAGTCTTAAGCGATAAGCATAGTATTCCCCTAGTAGAGGAGCCAAATCCGAGTACTGTAAAAGGCTAAAGCTTTCCATACGATTGTATATGATGGTAATGAGATCCTCAAGCCTAGGCAAACACCATCATGTATTGGAAGCACGGAAGAGGATAGAAAATTAGAAGATGCCTCTAGGGAGAAAATGGATAAGAAGCTAAAAGATCCTCAGTGTAAAAAGCAAAACATAACGGTCAAACCCCATGATTACACTAAAGAAAATTGGATTTCCCTGAACATGTTTAAGCCTCAAACTCAATTAACCCCAGAACAAGTTTTTTGGAAAAAAGACATGGATAAGCAAAAAGCAAATGTACTTGTTGAAACAAACACTCCCCTCAGGAAAATGCCTCCAGCTACTGTGTATCCTCCGAATACACCAATGCATTTAGTTCCTAGAACTATTCCCACTAAGAGCAAGACCTTAATCAGCATGTATGTTGTTTATCAACTATTCGTTGATTTTGAGAAGACATGTAAGAAAAGAATCACACCTACTGGGGATAAGCGAAAGGGAGAGGGTTTTGAGCAAACTAAAGAATGCTATTTAAGCGAAGTCATGCCTTTCTTTAAACAATTAAAAATCAATTTGAGAGTCTTCAAAAGGGATAGACTCGGAGATTAAAGAAATGGAAAAAGAATTTGATGCAATGATAGTAGAGGTCAATAATTATGAGCGGAACTCAAATATAATGAAATTGAAAGAAAGAATCGCATATCTTAAATGAGAACTTGATTTCGAGTTGTGTGGCTCAAGATGTGTTTTATATTGTTACTAAGTATTCTATTATCGCTTCTCAATTTCATGAATTATCTGTTGCTTTGAAAGTTTCCCATGATCGTGTCATTGAGCTTGAAAACAAAACTCAAAACTAAATGAGAAAATTGACCGGGATGATCACGATAATTTGGTAAAACACTTTTCTAAGTTGGAAGTTGAACATTTTGATTTGCAACTAAAATATCAACATCTCAAAGAAAATGTTAAAACCTCAAACATCAAGATATCCTCGGATGTTCCGAGTTTGATGCGCTTTTGAAATAAACAAACGTGATGAACAGATTCGAGCTCACTGTAACACGATCAGAAAGTTAAAACCCAAATTTCACAATTAAAGGGTGAAAAGAACAATGTGTTGGCTCCCAAATGCCTCCTCCTTTAGATTCTCAATTTTCTCAAAACTTTCATCTTCAAAACATCATTAACGTATTACAACAAGAAAATGAGAGTTTTCTAGAAGAAAATGAAAAGGTCAAACGACACTTCAAAGAGTTATACGATTCAATGAAAGTCACTCGTGACAAAAACAATGAAAAAATAACTTCGTTACAAAAGGAAATTGAGAATCTGAAGAGTCAGGTAAAAGGGAAAATGCCACTTGTCTTTAATGAGAATGTTGCATCAAAGTCATCTGCAGATTCTAAATATACTGTGACTGTTAAATACATTCCTCCTCATCTTAGAAATAATGAACTTGTGTTTCATAACTATTTCTGTCACCTTAAGGATAGTCTAGAATGTCTCCGTGAGATTGTAGAAGAGGATAGCATAAATAAGCCACTTGATAGTGAAATTAGGTATGCATGCTTATATGCCAAACGATCTCAGGAGCTGTTAGAATGTTTAAGAGCAACATGCCCTAAATCCTTATGTGAGAAAGATAAAGCCGTGATGCCTTGTTCTATGCCTAGTGCTAAGTATGCAACCCATTCTATGCCGAAAGTCAAGCATGTGAGCTTTGATGTGCCTATAAGTACTTCAGATCCCAGCACTTCTAGATCAGGAATGCAAAAGGTAGCAAAACCAACTAATGTTCCCATAATTCCCTCTACAGGAGTAATCAGTGGTACAAAAGCAAGCGGGTCAAAGCCTCCAGGCAATACAAAGCAAGATAGGACCTCGCAAGCTAAGAGTGATCAATGGAAGAGAGTAGAAGACCACCCTAGGAACATTAAGTTTGATTTGAATAAAATGAATCGTGTTGATTCTAGTATTAGCTATAAGCGTACTGTAATTAATTCGAATTCTGCTACTATTTGCAAAACATGTAATGAATGCTTGATGTCTGGTATTAATCATGAATGTGTTGTGAATGAGATGAGTAATATTGCAAAATCTCCTGTTAAAATGGTTAACACTAGACAACAGGATAAAAAGGTCGAAGACCAAGGAGGAAGAGGGCTAGAAAACATTGGAAACCAACAGAAGAAAATTTAGTAATGTAGGTTATCATTTGATACCCTCGTCCGTAAATTCAATCTTAATGAGTTGTGCCCTAAATTATCTAGATCAATGCCCATTAGGAAATGGATGCCCTTGGTAGAACTATACCTTTAAGAAGTGAACATACTTTGAATAGATCTCTGTTTCTACTAGCCCGACATCTACCTCTAATGATTTTATTGATTCATTTACGATGTGGATGTTCCAATATTGCTTTCTAACCAAGTGGAACCCATTCTTGCATGGGGATCCCAATTATCCATTATTTTTGTCGTGTTCAACTGCATGTCGTTCAAATCGTTACGTGGTACTTGGACTCAGTTGTTCCAAGCATATATTTGGAGACCGCTCATGCTCATGAACTTCGTGAGTAAATTTATTGGGACTTTTAGATTCGGGAACGACCATTTTGGTGCAATTATGGGTTATGGAGATTATGTTGTTGGTGATAGTGTAATCTCCGTGGTATATTATGTTGAAGGTCTTGGTCATAACCTTGTTTTTCGTTGGTCAATTTCGTGATTCCGATCTAGAGGTGGCTTTTAGAAAACATACTTGTTTCGTTAGAGAACTTGATGGTGTGGAACTTTTAAGAGGAACACGTGGTTCAAACCTATACACCATCTCTATCGAAGACATGATGAAGTCTTCTCCAATCTGCTTGTTGTCAAAGGCTTCGAAAACAAAGTCATGGTTATGGCATCGTCGTCTCAATCACTTGAACTTCGGCACCATTAATGATCTTTCCAGAAAGGACCTTGTAAGAGGCTTACCCAGATTAAAGTATGAAAAAGATCATCTTTGTTCAGCATGCCAATTGGGAAAAAGCAGGAAATATGCCCACAAACCCAAACCCGCAAACTCAGTTATGGAAGTTCTTCATACTCTTCATATGGATTTGTGCGGACCTATGAGAGTGCAAACGATAAATGGGAAGAAATATGTATTAGTCGTTGTTGATGACTACTCTCGATTTACTTGGGTTAAGTTTTTGAGGACAAAGGATGAAACTCCAGATGTCATCATCAAACTTATCAAACATTGCGAGTTCGACTTAACAAGAGGTGTTAGAATTATTCGAAGCAGACAATGGCACCGAGTTTGTTAACAAAGACCTAAGTCAATTTTATGAAAGCATTGGAATCGGTCATCAAAGAAGTGTTCCACGCGCCTCAGCGAGCGGTGTAGTTGAAAGACTAAATCGGACCCTTGTTGAAGCTGCAAGAACAATGCTAATTTACTCAAAGGTTCCAATGTTTTTTTGGTGAAGCCATTGCCACGCTTGCTACACCCAAAATCGTTCCCTCATACACACCACTCATGGAAAAACTCCATACGAACTTGTCCATAAACGAAAACCTGATCTCTCCTACCTTCGTGTATTTGGTGCTTTGTGCTATCCAACGAATGACGGTCAAGATTTAGGTAAATTAAGAGCTAAAGCGGACATTGGAGTTTTTGTGGGTTATGCACCAAACAAGAAGGGTTACCGAATCTACAACAAAAGAACTCGAGATATCATGGAAACTATTCACGTCACGTTCGATGAGTTGTCTGGGCAAATGGCTCCAGGACAATCAAGTTCTGGACCCGCATCACAACCTTCATTAAGTAGTCCCATTAGTTCTTCTCTTGTACAAAATCCCTCACCAGCAATTCCATATGTACCCCTTTCGGAAGATGATTTGAAGAAATTATTTGATCCAATGTTTGATGAACACTATGAGCCTATTGCTAATGATCGGTCAAATCCATCAACAGAGGTGCCCCTAACCCATCAACGTAGATAACCCTTCGGTTTCTATGTCATTGAGTCAAGAAGCACCCTCTGCGGATCACTCATCCTCATCATCAAATCCTCAATCATCAAGTGTACATCATGGAAATGTATGGCACCTATGATGGAGATAACCCTTTGCTACTCCCGAAGATGCTCCATTTGAGAACATATTTGCTCTGAACCAACTTGAACCATCTTCATCGGAGATCCAAACTCGCTACTTGGTTCCTCAACAACAACCACACGAACACCTTAGAAAATGGACACATGACCATCCATTAGACAACATCATTGGAAACCCTTCTCGCCCATTATCCACTGTAAACAACTTGCAAGCGATGCCTTATGGTGCTTCTTCAACTCCGTACTATCTAAGGTCGAACCAAAAGGCGTTAAAGCGCCATGAATGAAGACAAGTGGTTCAATGCCATGCAAGAAGAAATTCATGAGTTCGATCGACTAGATGTATGGGAATTAGTACCGCTCCCGATCGTGCTATGATCATTGCTCTAAAGTGGATCTTCAAAGTAAAACTTGATGAGCATGGTGATGTGCTAAAGAACAAGGCTCGATTGGTTGCAAAAGGATACCGTCAAGAGGAGGGTATTGACTTTGAAGAATCATTTGCTCCATTGCACGTATCGAGGCAATCGAATCTTCACGGCTAACGCTGCAAGTAAGAACATGGTAGTCTATCGGATGGATGTAAAGACGGCTTTTCTTAACGGAGATCTAAAAGAAGTCGATATCGTCGACCAACTGAAGGTTTTGTGAATCCAGAGCATCCTACTCATGTCTATCGCTTGAAGAAGGCCCTTTACGGTTTGAAGCAAGCTCCAAGGGCATGGTACGACACACTATCGAAGTTTCTTGTATCTAATGGATTCAACAAAGGAGCAGTTGATCCGACATTGTTCACCAGAAAGTCAGGCAAACACTTAATTCACGTTCAAATCTATGTTGATGATATTATTTTTGCCTCGACTGACCCCAATGAATGTGACCATTTTTCTAAGGAGATGGGCTCCAAATTTCAAATGTCAATGATGGGACAAATGTCATTTTTCTTGGGATTACAAATTTCACAAAGTCCCGGAGGCATTTTTATCAATCAATCTAAATATGCTAATGAAATCTTAAAGAAATTTGGATTTGATTCTTGTGACCTGTTGACACTCCCATGGTGGAGCGTACTAAAGCGGATGAGGACCACTCGGGGATCATGGTTGACCAAACTAAATATCGTAGTATGATTGGGTCCACGATGTACCCATCGCCATGAGACCGGACATTCATTTGTTTGTATGCATGTGTGCTAGATACTAGGCTAAGCCTACCAAAAGCACCTTGAAGCGGTTAAGCGGGTCTTCGGTATCTCCAAGGAACCATCAACATGGGACTTTGGTACCAAGGACACCGGTATGTCACTAACGACCTATGCAGATGTTGACCATGCGGTGTCAAGATACACGTCAAGCACGTCGGGAGGTGCTCGGTTTTGGGTGATAAGCTTGTGAGTGGTCTTCAAAGAAACAAATGAGTACTTCTATATCCTCTACAGAGGCGAGAATACATAGCCATGTCATCTTGTTGTGCTCAAATCCTATGGATGAGATCCCAATTATCGACTATGGCTTTGAATTCAACAAAATCCTCTCAGATTGTGATAACAAGAGTGTCATTGCTCTCTCATGCAACAACGTTCAACATTCAAGAGCAAAGCATATCGACATTCGACATCATTTCATCAGGGAGCAAGTGGAGAACGGTGTGGTGGAACTATATTTTGTGAGGACTGAATATCAGTTAACAGACATCTTCACCAAAGCTCTTCCTAGAGAACGTTTTGAGTTTATCCTTCCACGACTTGGTCTAAAGAGTCTACAACCGGAAACACTCAAACGTCTTCAAGAGGAAGACGAGGAGTAAAAGTTTTTCTTCATCCATCTCTTGTAAATATTTTTCAAAAAAAAAAAAAAAAAAAAAAAAAAAGGCAAAATACAAAATTATAAAACCCACAAAAAGAAAATAGAACAATATAAAATTTCAAAAAAATCTATTAAAAATAAAATAAAAATCTTTGAAAAGCGAAAAAATATTTTTTCATCTTTTTCTATTCTTCGATAACATCTACGGTCTTTGATTTGTCACTCTAAGAATGACACGGGTCTTTAGATGAAGTTCGATTGTATATAAGCTTTAAAAAAAATAAATAAATGAAAAAATTGAGAGAAAAATTTTAAGGTACCCGTTTTAAAAGAAAGAATAGAGCCATGCTTTATCTCATTTTTCAAATCTCATGCTCGATTCTAAAACAAATGTTTGTCACCAAAAAGACAAATGTTTCCTTCACAAATATTTTTCCTTCTATAAATTCTTCTGAAAAATATTTGTTATCTAATGAAAACTAAATAGCTTTGAAAAATAACTCGGACTCAATTTTTGAAAATCATCTGGACTTGACATTTGTCAAAATCTCTATCTCTCAATCAACAACTTATGTCATTGATTGAGGGGGAGAATGATTTCAATTAAATCAAAAAGGTTATTTGTCAAACAATTGCAATGTCTTATACAATTGGTTCAGACCTTGGCTAATGTTATGTTTTCATAAGATACTTAAGCATGCTTGAACATTGGAGTTTAAAGTCTCAAAATCTGATTCTTATCAGTTAAAATATTTTTCAAAAGCAAGTCACAATTCTCCTCCAAAGTTTTCAAAATTAATTTAAATCAATAGAGATCACAAATCTCAATGGATTTGAAAATTGTGATCGGGGGAGAATATTGTGATTTAAATTGGATTTAAACTGATAATTCGATAAATGGTTTTGTAAGTGATTAGCAAGCTCTCCTTCCTACATGTGCCAAACGATTTCAAATTTTCCATGCACATGTTAAAGGGGAGCATCTGTATCAAACCAAAAAGGATTGAAATGTGATTGATTTATCTCTAAGTGTAGGTTCTCCGTCTATGTGTTAAAATTATTTCAAATATCTCGATGCACATATTGAGGGGAGCAACTTTTGAAATCCACATCCTTTCCCAAAATATCTTTAACAAAGTATTTAAAATACTAATTTTGATCGGGAAGGTGATGTAGATATTTTAGAAAATGTTAATCAAAGAAGTGAATTCTTCCTCTTGCCTCCATGTGCCAAAACGATTTCAAATATCGATGCACATGTTGAGGGGAGCTTTTTCGAAATATCAAAAACAATTCGGTACAAAATGCTTTGATAATATATCACAAGTACACGGATTGATTTTCAAATGGTTTTCAATTGGTTCCAATGGCGTAAGAACAATACCAAAAGACCGACCAAATTTACTTTATGTATGGAGATATAAGGATGGTTAGGTTAGGTATTCGTTCCCACGATCCCGCCTTGAGTCGGAGGGATCTACCGAGGACAATCCACTAGATAGTGTAGAAGTCCTTAGGTATGATGAAAAAGGAGAAAAATGAGAATATGGGAAGAGTGCGGATCGAGTCCGAGCTAGTCTTGGAATAAACCCAACAAGGTTCTAGTTATGAAGTCTCGGTAAGCACTTGAAAGGGTTGAAGAATGAAAAGAAATGAATGTGAAAAGGGTGAAAAGAAATAGCCCTCCATTAATTCAACCTTAGGGCGAAACCGGTTCAATACATATGCTCTTGGTGGTTACTAAGGTAACACCGGTATTGAAGACAAGACGTCATGGACCCGTGACGATTGCACTAAACTTCCCAAGCTACTCAAGTTCCTCTTAAAAGGACTTGTTTCATTCTCACGGGAACCTACATAATCTATCGACTTTCTCTTAGAGATTGTTGATATTGAAGAAGGAGACCCTCTCCCTAGTCTCCAAAGCATAGGAACCAAATGTGCACTATTGAGTCTAGAGCCACGAGATCATCAATAAATCTCTAGGACACAATCAATGAAGACTCACCGTTTCACACAATGTGGAAAGTGAGATTATATCTTAAGAGTCATACGCATTATCCTTGTGGTATTGCCGAACATCCGAGTAATATGTAAAATATTCACGATGAAGATGGAAATCCTTCTAGAGCCAACATCAAACAAGCTCTTGGTAGGTAACATGTGAGATCTATCCAATAGATCAAACTTGTGACAACCGGATTGAAACAATGGGCGATTCATTATTGAATCAACCTTGGTCCGGAAATGGATTGACGGATACCTTTGAAAACCGGTCGTTGTGCTTAAAATTCTTTCTCTAGCACATCGATCGTGTATTAATATTTCAAAATAAAAGGTGTTTATGATTGATAATTGATTTTCCTTAAAACCTTCGTTGTATTGCAAAAACACTTTATATTGAGCAAGACACGATTGTTTCTCAAATCTCTTTTCATCAATTAGTGAATCTCAATTATTTGGTTCACTCACTCCGTGTTGTCTTCTTTGAGACGTTCGGTTTGAGAACGGCTAGGGCATGCGAAACCCCGTCAAGGAGATTCTTGAATTATACACGATCACAGGCAAGACTTGTCTCGATCAACGGGAACCGTGGGCGTGTACCTCAATTCAACGAAGTGATCAAAGACACTTTTCGTGCGCTTTATTGCTAACTATTGTATGCGGTACACCCAACGTTTGCGGTGATCGTAATTGAGAGGTCAATCCATAGCATGCTCACACAACACATTCATTTCTAAAGAAATCATGATAAATGCATCAACGACTATGATATTCTCACTCCATGCTTCGCTACGCGCTACAAATATCATGAATCAACTAAAGCTTCCGCTACTCGATGAGAAGAAATCATGATCCGAATGTGAGCATGTCGGTCCAATGTCACAACATCACATAATGTCAACACTACAAAGGAAGAGTCGAGATTTATGGTCGATGATCTTAAAGTCGGCTCAAAACTCATCATCATGTGGATCGATTAAAGACCTCCACTTGGATTAACCAAGCATGCAAAACATGAAGAATCAAAGACTACAGGCTCATGAGCAATGAACTTAAGCAAGAATCCAAGAACAATCTTAATGTAATATCTGTTTGTATTCAATTTAATTTGAGGTGACCTCCTTTAGGGGGAGATTGTTAGGATTTAGAAAATCCAGTTGTTAAAGTGTCGGTCACCTCAAGTATATGTAATCGTTAGAAAGCTCGTAGTCGTAGTTATTTAATGTTCGTTAGTATTTAGTTAAGTAACATCATGGAGGACGGACGGGTCTTTACCCACTGTATGCCTGATCCACAGCCCGTAGGAGGCGTATTGTGTAAGATATTATAAATACCCTCTACCTCCCAAGGTAGAGGTTGGAGCTCATAATAAGATTTTTCTTTCTCTCACTAAGCTTCCTAAACCTCTTAACTTTCTCTCTAAAACTTTAAGCCATACGCCCATATAAGTTATGGTTTGATGTGTTTGTGAAATCCAATATGTTACGCATTTTTACGTTTTTTCGTTTCATTCATTTTATCCATTTCGCCGTTTTTTCGTTTTATCCGTTTTCGTGTTTTTACGTTTTATCCTTTTCGTTCGCTTTTATGTTTCGCCCGTTTTACGTTTTTTGTCTGTTTTATCCGTTTCATTTGCTTTTCTTACGTTTTGTTCGTTTTATCCGTTTTGTTCGTTTTTTATCCATTTCGCCCATTTTTAATGTTTGTGTCCGTTTTCATTCGTTTTATCCGTTTCATACGTTTTCGGTTTTATATGTTTTCGTCCGTTTTGTCCGTTTTTATCCGTTTTCGTCCATTTTTTTACGTTTTCGCCCGTTTTTTATGTTTTTGTCTGTTTTTATCCTATTTCATTCGTTTTTATCCGTTTTCGTTCGTTTTTTATCCGGCGAAAACGGATAAAAAATGAACAAAAAAGGATAAAGCGTATAAAAACGTAATAAACGGATGAAAAACATAAAAAAACGGGCGAAACCAGATAAAAAAAGAATGAAAATGGATTAAAATGGACAAAAACGGACAAAAAAGTAAAAATAGAGTAAAACTATAGCGAAACGGATAAAACGAACGAAAAAGGATAAATCTGTAAAAAAGGCTAAAACGTAAAAAAGACGAAAATTGATAAAACATAAAAAATGTAAAATACGGACGAAAACATATAAAACGTAAAACGCGTCGAAGCGGATAAAAAACGAAAAACGGATAAAAAAGCGAAAACAGATAAAAGCGTTAAAAAAATCGTCGAAACGGATAAAAAGCAGACAAAACCGTAAAAGCATGCGAAACGTGAAAAGGACAAAGCGGATAAAACGCATAAAACGTAAAAATGAACGAAATCGTATAAAAAAGTACGGTTGAAAAAAATAAATGAAAACGGATAAAAACGGACAAAAACGTAAAAAATGGGCGAAAACGGATAAAAAAGGAATGAAAACGGATAAAAATGGACAAAGTTAAAAAACGGTTGAAAACAGATAAAAAACAGAAAAAAACGGATTAAAATGGACAAAACGTAAAAAACGGACGAAAACATATAAAAGCAGATTTAAAACGGATAAAACGTAAAAAATTGACGAAAACGTAAAAAACGAACTAAAACGTAAAAATGGGAGAACGGATAAAGAATGAACGAAAAGGATAAAAACGTAAAAATGGGCGAAAACTATTATTAACGGAGGACTAATCAATAAAAATATTATTTTAAAAAATAGGACTAATCGGCAAAAATTATTAACAGATGGACTAACAGTGCAAACACTTAATGGAGAAACTAACGGCCCAGCCAAAATAGGGACTAAATGAGTGCAATATTTCAAAAATAGGTATATCTGGTGTAATTAAAACGACTAAGGGACTAAACATGAAATCTGAGCAAACCACAGAGACCAAACGTGTAATGTTTTCTTAATTCAATTTATGGTTTATAACTTATAAGAATGGGTTCAAAACACACGATTATCGGGTTTTACAAAAGAAATATGGAAATAATTAATTATTATCTAGTAAATTTGTGTTCTTAGAACATGTGGTATGCTGCGGTATGAATTCACTGGTTGAGGAAGATGATTAATATGTATTATGTGTACTTTGCCCTTTAGGGTTTTAGCTTTACACTTTGTCCTTTTCATTTTAGTTTTATTTATAAACAAGTATATAAGGTTTAAAGAATGAGCACTTTCAATTCCTTATTTTCACATATTATAACCGTTCAAGTACGTGTTACACAAATATATGGTTCTTATATATCGTCTACAATTTTGATAATAGGTCAAAACGACCAACAAAAACACCGGTTTGAAAATAAAATTGTCGGTTTTACCCTTGTCCGGTGGTTACAAAAGCAAACCGCGGTTTATGGGCCTTCGTGACCAACTTTTTCCAATCCTTTTTCGCGATTTTAGACCTAAACCGCCAATTTTGCACTTTTATTCAAAGATGAAAACTTCTAGTTTGTTGAGCTATTCTCTCTTCTCATAGCCTCTCGAACCAAACAATTTGGTTTACGTGAGTAAATTGAAGTTGTTTGAGTCGAGACATGTCGGAAATGATTAACTCTTGCATGATCCTTCATTTTATTTCCATTTCTTCAACGTGGTTGCCAATAAACCGGATTCACAAATTTACTTTATTAATTACCATATGTTTATTAAAATATCCAAGATACATGCATAAAAACCAAGGTAATGCCAATAAAAACATATCACATTTGAGTGTTATCAAATTCCTTACACTTAAACTTTACTTGACCTCAAGCAAATCTAACATTTAAGTAAAATATTTCCAATGGTGTACAAGAATATGATTTTCAGATATTAATAATCATCCAAATTACAAGATTAAAGAGTGATTAACATTTACGGTTTAAGTGAAAATTAAAGACGTTTGACAATACCAAATGATTCTCAAGCTTTGATAACATAACTAAACACCTAATGAATAGAAAGGAAGTATAATCACACTCAATTGCTCGGTCATGATTCATGTCATACCATAGGCTTGTAACCGATATGGCGAAGCACAAGATATAAATGTCAAAGAGGTCTTTCAATAAGGTTGTAGCTAGGGATGAAAATGATTCGAGCCGCTCTTGAAAAGCTCGGCATCGGATAAGTAAAAGCTCAAGGAGCCGATCCTAAGTTGCAACACATTTTATTAATCTAGCTCGAGCCCAAGCTTTACATAAAAGTACGTTTGGGCTCATGAACCTAAACGAAATTATGATATTTTAAGTATTAAACATATATATGAGCCGAGCTCGAGCTTATTAACGAGCTTAATAAAGATATATTACGATCCGAGCTTGAGTTCAAGCCAAGCTTTAAATTTTCATTGACAAATCGTATAAACGAGCTAAGCTCGAGCCCGAGCCTATATAACATACCACGAGCCAACCTCGGGCTTAAAATTTAAGGCTCGAAATGAGCCGAGCTCAAGCTCGAGCTTTTCTAAAACTTAAACGAGCCGAGTTTGAGCTCTAGCGGTGTGGCTCGGCTCGCTTCGATTCCACTCCCACTTATAACTTTAGGCTAATGGTTAATAAGTGTATGGATTAGGCATGAGATATTTTGATAGAGTTAGTTTAAAAAATATATATTAAAGCCAAAACATCTACGACCTATGTTGCTAGTCATTCAACACACCACAAACCAAAAAATGATAATAGTCATCACAAATCCTCCTCTCCATCATCAAACCAGCACATACTTGACTTATCAATCCACCATAATAATATATTCATCACATACTAGAATCATTGGTTAACAACATATCAACTTTATTCATCACATATCATCACTTTTTCGATGATTTTTTTTCTTTTCTCTTTTCTTCACACACACCACATCAAATCATCCCTACACTTTAGATGAGCATACACCACAAAAATTACAAATAAGAATTCGCGACCTTCATCTTTGTAAAAATGGCATATACGAATAGCAAAGTGTGGCAACTATTAATACTCAAAAACAACGAGCATACCAAACAACTAGCAACCTACCGTTTAGACTTTTGACTACGGGTTACCCTAGGTTTAAGGTTAACATACTTTTGTTTTGTTTTTATAGTGGATGTAACATAACAAAAAGAATGGCTGGTTGTATTAAGTGTATCTGGCACTAAAAGTGAGTGCTACAAAAAGTGCTGAAATGCGTGGTTAGCTAATTAGTATAATTAGCTAGAAATAAAAGATGTTGAATGGATGGGTCATTTGGGTTAAATCCTAAGGTTGCCTCTTTATCAAGCAAATATACTTATATCACACGAGTGTTATCTCACCGTGGTCTCGTAATGCATAACAAGTACAAGTTCTAGAATCAATGCAATCACCAAGGCACTCATAATGTAAATAAAATCCAAATAGAAAAGATGTATACTTATTATATAGGCTCAAATCATCACATATTTAGTGGCATAGATTATAGATGCGCTAGCAATGTTATCTCAGAATATATTGGTTATCATAAACATACAAACATAAAGATCTAAGGTTCAAATGTTTTAGAGTCTAGAGAGAAAATGGAGAGAATGGGAACTTCTAGTGAGAGAAAGTAATGTTGTATTATGAAGCTCAACCTTCTACCTTGGGAGGTAGAAGGTATTTATTGTTTTACAATAAAAGCCACCTACGGGTTATGGATTAGGTATACAGTGGGTAAAGACCCGTCCGTCCTCCACGGTGTTACTTAACTAACTACTTATAATAACTAAGCGACTAAGACTACGAGCTTTCTAATGCTTACAAATACTTGAGGTGACCGAGTCTTTAACTTATGAATTTACTAAATCCTAACAATCTCCCCCTAAGGGAGGTCACCTCAATTACATATAGATAGTACATTTTGAGCTCTAGCATTCTATTGCATGTTCTTTGATTTATAGCTAGTAGCCTTTGATTCTTAAAAGTCCGCATACTTTGTACTTTCGGTGGAGGTCTTTAAGCGATCCATGACTTGGTGATCTTTGAGCTTTACTTTGAGATTAGCACCACAAGAAATCTCGAATTATCCTTTTGTGTCGCCTCCATGTGATGTTTGTGACTTACGGACCGACATGCTCACACTTTGTTGGATCATGATATTTTACATCAAAGTTGTGGAAGCAGAGCTTGAGGTCTTTAGATTATCATGATTTCTTTGATTATGAGCTTGAGGTGTGAGCATGCGGTTATGGATTGACTTCTCAATAACGATCACCGCAACCATAAAATGTTCCCGCAAACAACGATTAGCAATAAAACACACGAAAGTATCTTTGTTCACTTCGTTGAATAGGTTGCAAGAACCACGGTTCCTCGTTGATCGATATAAATCGCCTGTGATCGTTAGAATTCCTAAGAATCTCCTTGACACGGTTTAGCGACTTAATCTAGCCGTTCTCAAACTAGAGCGTCCCAAAGTAGACAACACGGAGTGAATTGATGAGTGTCTAAATACTCATCATTTTTGTACAATCTAAACTGCAAAATCATCCGAAAACACTCAAAATGCATCAAAATGATGAAAATATCACAAATCGTTGTTTTATATGTTTCAAATGCAAAAATGTTTAAAATCGGATGAAAACATATCAAGTTTGCAAAATTGGCGCTTTAGTCCCCAAGTTTCACAATTTGTCAAAAGCAGTCCACAGTAAATCAAAATAAAGAAAAATATCATTCAAGGTCCCTAAAATATTTTAAATTGTCAAAACGGTCCTTGAATGAATCTTTGGTCAAATGGCTGAAAAGGTCCTTCAACTTTGAAAAGTGGCAAAAATAGTCCTTGAAGTTTGAAAATGTCTATTTTGGTCCTTGTACTATTGGAGCTTGTCGTTTTGGTCCCTTGAAACAACTTTGAGATATTGGCAGATTTGGTCCTTGAATTTTCAGAAAATGCAAAACAAGTCCTTGTATTAATACAAGCCTTGACCCTTTGTACCACTTGACCCTTGCCATATGCACCTTTGGACCCTGCCATACACTTTTGACCCCCTTGTTTGACCCCCCCTTTGTCTGATATTAACCCCAAGTCAAACCGGTCAACCCTATCATCCATTTCCTCCAAAGTCTTTCTCCTCCAGCTAGCGCCTGAAATCACTCAACCAAACTCACCTCAGGCTCACATACACCTCCCTTGTCCCTCCACCTCAACAACATCCAAGAATCATTAAATGATCCCTCCTTCCTTGTACTCAACCCTCATCTCGTTAAAAGTCAATTTGGCGCCAAAATTCATCAAACGGCTAAAATCATCTCAAGTGATCCAATGGTCTAGAAAAATGGTGGGATATGCTCAGAGGCTAGTGGGAAGACCTTTTGCTATAAAATAGAAGAAAAAGGAGAGGAGAAAAGCAGTAGTTTTAGTTTTACTTTTTCATGTATGTCGCTTTTTAAGTTTTATGTTTTAATTAAGTTCTAATTTGTAATTTAAATCTTCCTTGTACTAAACTAAAGTTGTTAAGTCTATTGTAAATCATTTTCGTATCAATTCAAGTTTATCCAAGTTTCATGTTTTAAGATTTCTTTTATATATGCAATTTTAAATGAACTAAAACCAAGCTTCAAAAGCTTCATTATACTTCAAATAAGCTCACCTAAAACGTCCATAGCTTTAAGTGAGCTTATAATTCATTCTAACAAAATTGCCCTTGGTCAACAAAAGTCAATGAAAAGCTCATTTGGAAATGGTTATGGAATTGGGTTGATGCAGTGCTGATTTGGGTTTGATATCAGTTTTAGAATAGTGTTTTTATCCCTTTTAGGATGCCATTGTGGCAGGACTTTGGTTAGTACTGATTCTGTTATAATTTTGCATCAGCTGATTTCATTTGCATATTAGTAATAGTAGTTATTTGATTATCATTACTGTTACATAGGTCGTTTAATATCATTAGATGTTTGTTATGGTTTAGTTTTGAGGATTTCTTGTGGAGATTTGCTTGTTAGTAGTATATAAACCGGTGTTTGGATCGGTGGTTTAATTGAGATTGGGACTTGGTGCGTGCTTAAGATCTGTCAACTTAGTCTCATTAGGACCACTAAACTTAATTTGGTCATTAGTTTGCATATTAGAGTAGTTATAGTCAAAATTGTATTCAATCTAGTCTCTTGCTCATGCCTGCTAGTTTAAGCTTATAAATTCTTGCATTTAGGAATATAATCAGTAGCTTTAGCTTGCATTAATCTTAGTTCAACCTTAGATATCATAATCATTCCATAATCTTGTTTTGAATTTCATTTTAGTCAAACTTGCAAATCTGTCAAAAAGTCAAAAATTTTCTAATACCCGTTTTTGAATAAACTTTAGAATTTTATTGTGTACTTAATATTAAGATTTAGCTTAAATCCTTTTGGGATATTAAAGTTTAGTTGCTTAACTAAATTAGAAAATACTAGTTTACTCTTAATCGACTTATAAAGTGCTTATTTGTTAGCTTGTTCTAGATACCTTTTCCAAAAATACCCAATGCAAGCAAGTGATCTTTGTGCTTATTTTTGAGTTGTTTAGTGCTTATTTCAAATAATTGTGCTTATTCGGTTGTTAAACTAGCTTTTTAACAGTTAAGTAGCTTATTTCTAGTTTACTTGTGCTTATTTCTAGCTTAATAGCCAATTTAGCTTAAAATCTTGTCCTTATTACCATTTTTGCCTCATGTTGAAATCTTAAGTCAATCTCGACTTATTGGTCGTTTTCATAAAAGTTGTAGTTGTAAAATTGCTTATTTTCATGTGTTTAATTAGTTTGTAAAAGAAAATCGAAAAAATAAAAAGGCAAAAGGGTCTCACGAGATTCGAACTCGGGACCTCCCCACACCCAACCACGCATACAATGCAGAATCCTCAACCAAGCGCCCTTGGGACTTCTTTTGTTCAAGTCTTGCACAATTAAATCCTTAAGGGCTCTTGGCGATTTAAGCTTAAGCCCTTTTCTAGCTTATTTCGTGGCTTATTTCCAAAACAACCACCTAGTTTCTTATTTTTCTTAGATCAAGCATAAGTCAAAGTAGTTTCTGTGAATTTTTCATATTTTTCTAAAAACGTTTAGTATTTTTAATAATTAATTTAGTTAAATTTAGTTTTTAAATCATAATAAATAATTTAAAAGTCGAAAAAATACCCGGCTTTTTTCTAAAATTTTCTTTTGTCATATATTAAGTAAGAAAATTGTTTTTACACTTGTAGGATTTTTATTTCATAAATTTTACGTTTTGCTTTGACTCGCGTAATTTTTATAAATAACGTGACGTTTTCATTTTAAATCAGTTTTTAGATAATTTAAGTTTACGTTTCAATTAAAATAGTTTATTTAAGTTATTTTGTTTTATAAAATCACAAAAACATCATTGTAAAAATAGTGATAGCGTTTATTTAATATATTTTAGCTTTTTAATTTTCTTTAATTTGCATTTAAGTCGCTGTAATTTATTAACTTTTTCTTTAGGTATAATCATTCATCAAATCCTTTCTGATCACTATCCTTAGTGATCATTCTATCATCTGATCGAGTGTTTACACACCATTGAGTCTCCGTGGGACTTAACGACCTGGGAATCCACTGTATTCCTCTGATCTTCATTGCATTTGTGTTTTAACTGTTTTAAGTTTCTTACAGTTAGCCATTCACAAGTGGCTAGCTTGTGTGATTAGACTTGACTAGTTCAGCACAGATCATGAACCAGCGAATTCAGATTCACTGATTGATGAAAAATTGATTTGAAAAACAATCATGTATTGCTGAAGAGAGAGTTTTGAAATACGACGAAGGTTTAATGAGAAAAATCAAGTTTCAACCATAAATACTTTTGTTTGAGAAATTAACGCACAGTCGATGTGCTTAGAGAAAAGAATTGTAGAGAACATCGAAAGATTTTGCAAAAGTATCTGTCAATCTATTTCCTTGACCAAGGTTGATTCAATGGTGAATCGCCCCATCATCTCTATCCAGTTGTCACGAGTTTGATTCTTGAAGAATCTCACATGTCACCCACCAAGAGCTTGTTTGATGTTGGCTCTAAAAGATTTCCATCTTCATCGTGAATACTTTAAGTATCACTCGGATGTTCTGGCAATACCACGAGGATAATGCGTAGGACTCTCAATATATATTCTTACTTTCCACATTGTGTGAAACAGAAAGTCTTCATGAATTTTGTGTCCTAATGAGATTTATTGTGATCTCTTGGCTCTAGACTCAATAGTGCATTTTGGTTTCCTGAGCGGATACTAGGGAGAAGGTCTCCTTTTTCAATATCAACAATCTCTAAGAGAAAGTCGATAGATTATGTAGGTTCCCCGTGAGAATGAAACAAGTCCTTTTAAGAGAACTTGAGTAGCTTGGGAAGTTTAGTACAGTGTGTCACTGGGTCCTTGACGTCTTGTCTTCAATACCAGCGTTACCTTAGTAACTACCAGTAGCATATGTATTGAACCCGGTTTCTGCCCTAACGTTGAATTATTGGAGGGCTATTTCTTTTCAGCCTATCACATTTCATTTCTTTTTCATTCTTCAACCCCTTCAGTGCTTACCGAGACTTCATTACTAGAACCTTGTTGGGTTTGTTCCAGCCCTAGCTCTATCTCAGTCGGCATTCTTCCCTTATTCTCACTTTTCTCCTTTTTTTCATCATACCTAAGAACTTCTACACTATCTAGTGGATTGTCCCTGGGTAGATCCCTCCGGCTCTGGCGGGATCATGGGAACGATACCTAACCTTACCATCCTTATAACTTCAATGCATAAAGTAAAATGGTCGGTCTTGTGGTACAGTTCTTTCCGCCTTGAAACCAAATGAAAATCATTTTGAAAAACCAATCAAGGTACTTGTGATATATTATCAAAGCATTTTGTACCTCGATTATTCTTGTTCATTTATAAATGCTCCCCCTCAACATGTGCGTTGGTTTTAGAAATCATTTAGCACATGGAGGAAAGAATGCTTGCTTGAGTCTTTAAACAATCACCTTAAAAATATTTTCAAGTTGTGTTAAAACTCAACAAGTAGCTACACCTACACCTAGCTCATCTAGGATTAGTTCGAGGATGAGTTAGATGATCGATGATTCAACTGTTACTTTGGTGTTATCGTTTACTTTTACTTGGGTTTTAGATAAATGCTCCCCTTAACATGTGCATCGTTTATTTGAAATCTTTTGGCACATGGAGGAAGGAGTGCCTTTTATTTTTTAATACAATCACCATTTAAAGCACAATCTCTCCCCCGATCAAAATTTTCAAACCTTTTGAGATTTGTGATCCCAATTGATTTAAATCATTTAGAAAACTTTTTGGGGGAAAATGTGGCTTTGTTTAAACACATCAAAGTCTGGATGACTAAAGCACGAATTTCTCCTGATTCTGGAAATCAGGAAAGTCAAAGTTGATGTATGTCTACAATGACGTTTGAGAGTCTTTAAGTAAAATAAAAACTTTCATTTTGAAAGATCTATGAGCATTTATCAAAAAATCATACACTAACACATAACACGAAAACTTTGTTCACCACTTTATTATGTACAAACTGGACAAAATAATTTTGGTACTAATTGTTTGAAGATATGAAGTTTGAAATGTTTGAAATCACTCGCCTCAATCAATGACCGTAGTCGTTGATTGAGTGACAAATGTTTTGACAAAATGGAGTCCAGCTGATTTTCAAAAAAACAATAAGTCTGATTTATTTTCAAACAATGTTATCACCATGTGAAAACAAATATTTTTTGGAAGAATCTTTAGAATTTCGTCTTTTTGGCGACAAATTTTCCTGATTTTATTTTTAGAATAAGTGCTCGATATATAAAGAAATCGATTTAGCGCAGCACTTTCTTTTCTTTAAAAGCAGGTTACATTCTGAAATAATTGCAAGCCATTGTTTGAGACATGTTTTGAAAAATATTTACACGTGCTGCTCGAACTTTATCTAAAGTCCCGTGCCATTATTGAATGACATTTCTAAGACCGTATATGTTATCGATACCAGAAGACATGCCTTGAGAAAACAATATTTTTGGTATTTTCTGATTTTTCAAATTTTTATGGGTTTTTATTGGTTTTATAATTTTATATTTTGGTTTTTGAAAATATTTACAAAGAATTGGTTAAGAAACTCCTTTAGTCCTCATCCTCTTCCTGAAGACGTTTGAGTGTTTTCGGTTGCAGACTCTTCATGCCGAGTCAAGGGAGGATAAACTCAAACCGATCTCTTGGAAGAGCTTTCGTGAAGATGTCTGCCAACTGATAATTAGTCCTTACAAAGTAGGGTTCAACCACACCTTTCTCTACTTGTTCCCTTATGAAATGATGTCGAATTTCAATGTGCTTCGATCTTGAGTGTTGGACATTGTCGCGAGACGAGTGATGGCACTTTAGTTGTCGCGAGACAAAGGATTTTTTTGAATACAAAGCCATAGTCGATAGTTGGGATCTCATCCATAAGATTTAGCACAACATGATAACATGGCAATGTATTCACCCTCAGTAGAAGATATAGAAGTACTCATTTGCTTCTTTGATGACCACTCACTAATTTATCACCTAAAACCGAGCACCTCCTAACATACTTGACGAGTATCTTGACACCCGCATGGTCAAGCATCTGCATAGGTTGTTAGTGACATGGCGGTGTCCTTGGATACCAAAGTCCCATGTTAATGGTTCCTTGGAGATACCGAAGACCTGTTTAACCGATTCAAGGTGCTTTTAGTAAGCTTAACTCGGTAGCTAGCACACATGCATACAAATGACGAGAATATCGGTTCTCTTGGCGGTGAGATACATCGAGGATCCAATCATACTACGATATTTAGTTTGATTAACGGGGATCCCGAGAGGTCCTCATCCAATATGTTTTTCTCCACCATGGGAGTGTCAGCAGAGTCACAAGAATCAAATCTAAATTTCTTTAATATTTCATTAGTGTATTTAGATTGATTAATAAAATGCCTTCGGACTTTGAGAAATTTGTAATTCTAAAAAGCGGCATTTGTCTCATCATTGACATTTGAAATTTAGAGCCCATCTCTTTTGAAAAACAAATACATTCATTTGGGTCGGTCGAGGCAAAGATAATATCATCAACGATATTTGAACATAAATTAAATGTTTGCGAATTTTGAGTAAACAATGTAGGATAAAACGCCTTTGTAGAATCCATTAGCCAATAGAAACTTTGACAAAGTATCGCACCATGACCTTGGAGCCGCTTCAAGCCATAGAAACCTTTTTAGACGGTTGACATAGTTAGGATGCTCGGATCCACAAAGCCTTCCGGTTGGTGACATAGACCACTTCTAAGATCACCATTAAGAAACGATTTTTACATCCATTTGGTAGACTACCATATTCTTCTTCGGCAGAATTAGCAAGGAATATTATGATATCCTCAATTCATGCAACCGGAGCAAATGATTCCTCAAAGTCAATACCCTCCTCTTGTCGATACCCTTTAGCAACGAGTCTTTCCTTATTCTTCAGAACGTCACCATGCTCATCAAGTTTCACCTTAAAGATCCACTTGAGAGCGAAAATCATAGCACAATCTGGAGGAGGTACTAATTCCCATACATCAAGACGATCGAACTCATGAATTTCATCTTGCATAGCACTAAACCAGTTGTCCTCAGACATTGTTGTTTTTACATCTTTTGGTTCAATCTTTCATACAATGTGACTGTTTGCTTCACTTCAACTACTTGGGGGAAGTGGTCTCAATACGAAGATTTTCGGTTTGGGGGGAAGCTAACAAAGCCTCACATTGAGAAGGCACAAGTTCTGACGACTATTCAGGAGCCTCGAAAGCTTTGGTGGTGAAAGTTTAAGAGATGTTGATTACTGTCTTCTACAACATGCTGAATGATATCCTTATCTCGGTACTCATATCAACATCTTCTTAAATTAAATTATCTACTTTGTACATATTTTAAACCAAAATGTAAATAGAAATATATAAAACCATAAAAACCCCATAAAAATAAAAAAATTAGAAAATACCAAAAATAGTTTTTCAAGGCATGTCTTCTGGTATTGATAACATCTACGGACCTAGAAATGTCATTCAATAATGACACGGGTCTTTAGATGAAGCTCGAGCAGAAGTTCAAAATGTTTTCAAAACATGCCTAAAATGGCTTGCAGGTATTTCAGACTGTAACCTTCTTTTTCAAGAAATGGAAGTGCTATGCAAAATCGATTTTCATAAATATCGAGCACTTATCCTAAAAAAAAATGAGGAAAGCGTGTCGCCAAAACTACGACTGTTCCTATAAAAATGTTTTTCATTCTATGATTCTTCATAAAAATATTTGTATTGCATTTATAAAAGATCTACAAATGCTTTGATATTATATCACAAGTACCTTGATTGGTTTTTCAATTGGTTTTCAATGGCAATTGTGGAGGAACACTAAAGACCAACCTTGCATTTAATTTATTGGACTTATAAGGATTGTAAGGTTAGATATTACTTCCCACAATCCCGCCTTGAGTCGAAGGGATCTACCAAGTGACAATCCACTAGATAGTGTAGAAGTCCTTAGGTATGATTAAAAAGGAGAAAAGTGAGAATAAGGAAGAGTCTTGATCGAGATAGAGCTAGGTCTAGAGCAAACCCAACAAGGTTCTAGTGATAAAGTCTCGGAAGCATCAAGGGGTTGAAGAATGAAAATAAATGAAAAGTGAAAGAGTGAAAAGAAATAGCCCTCAATAATTCAACCTTAGGGAAACCGGGTTCAATACATATCTCTTGGGGTTACTAAGGTAACGCGGTATTAAAGACAAGACATCATGGACCTAGTGACGACCGCACTAAACTTCCCACTACTCAAGTTCTCTTAAAAGGGCTTGTTTCATTCTAAAGGGGAACCGATGTAAACTATCGACTTTCTCTTAGAGATGGTTGATATTGAAAAGAAGACCTCTCCCTATTCTCCACATAAGAAAACCAAAATGCACTATTGAGTCTAGAGCCAAAAGATCATCAATAAATCTCATTAGAACACATGTTCACGAAGACTTCTTGTTTCATACATTGTGAAAAGTAAGAAAATATACATTAAGAGTCCCACATTATCCTTGTGGTATTGCGGAACATCCGAGTGATATGTGAAGCATTCACAATGAAGATGGAAATCCTTCTAGAGCCAACATCTAACAAGCTCTTGGTGGGTGACATGTGAGATCCTTCATGGATCAAACTTGTGACAACCGAAAAGAAAGCGATAGGCGATTCACTCTTGAATCAACCTTGTTCCGAGAAATGGATTGACGTATACTTTAGGAAAACCTTCGATGTGCTCAAAATTGCTTTTCCGGCACATCGAATGCGCTAAATTTTCAAACAAAAGTATTTATGATTGAAACTTGATTTTCTCATTAAACTTTCCTTTATTGCTAAAACTCTCTATTCGACAATACGATTGTTTTCAAATCAATTTCTCATCAATCGGTGAATCTCGATTCGTTGGTCCACTCACTCCGTGTTGTCTACTTTGAGATGCTCGGTTTGAGAACGGTAGCTCAAGTCGCAAAACTCTGTCAAGGAGATTCTTGAATTATACCGATCATAGGCGACTTATCTTCGATCAAAGGGAACAAGTGGTTCTTGCAACCATATTCAACGAAGTGAACAAAGACACTTTCGTGTGTTTCGTGCTAACTGTTGTTTGTAGGAACACCCGACGGTTGCGGTGATGGAAATTAAGGCGTCAATTCATAACCACATGTCACACCTCACACTCACGATTAAAGAAATCATGATAATCTAAAGACCTACAACAATGCTTCCATGACTCGATGCAACATATCATGATCCGTAAAAGTTTGAGCATGTCGGTCTAAAAGTCACAATATCACATGAAGGCGATACAACTAAGGATGATTCGAGATTTATCGTGGTCGATGATCTCAAGAAAGCTCAAAGATCACCAAGTCAAGGAACATTCAAAGATCATCACCGGAAGTACAAAGATTGCGGACTTTGAAGAATCAAAGACTACGAGCTTGAAGATTTAGAACTTGTTATAGAATGCTAGAATTCGAGAATGTATTTTATGGGGTGACCTCCCTTAGAGGAGATTGTTAGGATTTAGTAAATCCAGTATTAAAGACTCGATCACCCCGAGTATTTGTTAGCATTGAAAGTTCGTAGTCTTAAACGTTTAGTTATTAGTAAGTAGTTAGTTAAGTAACACCGTGGAGGACGGATGGGTCTTTACCCACTGTACAGTCGATCCACAACCCGACAGAGGTCATATTGTGTAAGAACTATAAAGCCCTCTACCCTCCTAGGTAGAGGGTTGGAGCTTTCTAATCTTATGACTTTTCTTTCTCTCTCTACAAGTTCCCAGCCACTAACTTTCTCTCTACTAGTTTACTTGTGTGTTTATAATAACCAATCTCTTACATAATGTGATGCCATGTGCCGTCTCAACCTGTTGCATAAAGAAGTAGGCTCATCCGGCTTCCTTTAAGCGATTTACAGCCTATGCCACTCGTGTTGGTTTTTATCAAAGTCGTTGTGACACATCTTTATTTATTGACAAATAAGGGACTCACACAACTTATTTGCTTTCGTAGGTTTATGATATTGTGTAGATTGTTTCTTCTACAACTTTGTTTGAACAACTTATTACCTCTCTTCATCGGGAGTTTTTATTGATAGATCTTGGGCCCTTGATTATTTCCTTCACGGATGTAACTTTCACAGAAGAAGTATCCTTTTGAGATTCTTGAGCGCATTAATATGGTTAGGTGTAATCCATGTTGGACACCCATTGACACGTAGTCCAAGATAAGGGTGGGTGGATGGAGATCCCGTGTTGGATCCGACTTTATATCGCAGTCTAGCGGGTTCCTTTCAGTATCACACTTTTACACGACCTGAATTTTTTTTGCAGTTCAACAAATTTTTTTATGTATGCACAATCCTCGTGAGCCCTATTTCTCGGCTCTCAAATGAATTTTACGTTATGTTGCACTTTGGATTATGGTTTATAGTTGCACTCATTTTTTGCATCTTCTTTATTTGTTTAGTTTTATGCGGATTGGGCGGGTAGTCCTACCACTCACATGTCAACTTTTGGATATTGTGTGTTTCATGGAAATAACCTCATATCTTGTTCCTTCAAGCGTCAAGTTAAGCTCTCCAGGTCCATTGCAAAGGCCAATATCGAGGAATTGCTAAGGTTGTTGTTGAGATTTGTTGGTTACGGAATTAATTACGCGAGCTTCATACACTGTTATTTTTTACTACTCTAGTCTATTATGACTATTTTAGTGCGGTTTACCTATCGTATAATCTCGTGCAACACCAACACACGAAGCATATTGAGATTGATATACATTATGTTCGAAAGTTAGTTGTTGATCGTCTAGTTCGGGTTCTGCTTGTCTACTATTTTATTTGATGACTTGCAGTCCAGAGGTAGTGTTCGCTTTTCTCTCACTCCAATTGCGGGAGGCTATTAATGGGTTATTATTATTATGAGCCCGTTTATTAGACTAGCATATTATACTATATTTATATTGTACATACATTCATTATTTAGTAAACAACTAGGTCTCTACCATCCATCGGACAATTTTCTTAATAGCTGATTAAAATCTTAGGACTGTGTTTAAAATTCAATATACACTAATGATTACAGGAAAAGAGATTGTGTGGTGAAAGGAAAAAATGAGCTCCTAAAAAGGCCATTTTAACTTAATTGGGTTTGAGTGACAGGTTTTGGGAGAAAGGTATGTTGACGCCACTATTTATTAAATAACATTTCTAATAAAAGGAAAAGACTACACCATATGAACTTTGATATAAAAATTACCTAACTTTGACATTTGTGCGAGTATGGAGCGTAAGGCCGTTGTTTAAACACAGAGAGCCTAAACAAAACTTTGAGTGAAAACGGTGTTGGGTATGTTTGGTGATAAGCTTTTTAGAGTATTTTTAAGAATTTAACATGCAACATTCAAATATTAAAGCTTGTTTGGCAACAAGCATTTAGCATTTTTATTTTGTTTAAATGCTACTTTTCTACATACTCATATTTCAAGCATTTAACATTTTTAATTTTGTTTAAATGTTACTTTTATAATTACAGCAACATTGCCAAACGCGTTTTAGTAAAACAAATTGTCACTGTTAACTGCTACTATTAACTGACGAGTTGTTCACTAAAGATACCCGTTGATTGCATCTTTGTTGGTTCCGCTGATTTGAAAATTGTTACTTGTGTGATATATTGTTTGGGAGTCTAGAGATTGAAAGTTCTAATTTAGGTCGACTTATTTATTTGATTTGCGTGTGGATAATGGTACTCGTTTGTTGGTATTATGGTATGTTAACATGGATTTGTTCTAAGGGTGGGAAGAATCCAAATAAGTATTTTGTCATTGTGCCAAATGATAATAAAAAATGAGAAAATTTCTTAAACGAACATTTTCTGCTACTACTTTACACATATAAACCTCGCCTATATATTTTTCTAAAATAAACTTTTCAATATTATCGTTAGATTTCTACCGCAATATGTTTTAAACCGTGACACGTGTATAACCGGTTCACAGGCGTGAGTTTGGGCGTGAAACAAACCAGGTAAGTGAGGCGTGCAGGCGTGCCTTGTGCGAGAGGGTGGTGGGCGTGGCCAGGCGTGGAGCTGGGCGTGGCCTGGGCGAAATGATAGGGATGGGCAAGCTTCTGGGCGTGGGTTGGGCGAGCTTCTAGGCGAAGGCTGGGGAAATGCTAGGGCTAGGCGAACTTTTAGGCGAGGGCCGAGTGAGTGGTCATGCTTCATAAAATTTTCAACATGCTGCAAACTGCAAAAAAAATAAACACAAGATGTGTTGGGGAAGACTCTCGATGGTAGGAGTTTAAAGAGTGTTGGCCATTTTTATGGTTGAAGTAAGATAGAAATCTTGGAGAAGATGAATTGATGAATAAATATTTATGGGGAAAGTGAAAAGTAATTAGATATGGGTAGTTACTGGTTAGTTTTTTCCTCTATTCAATGTCCATCACAAGTCATTATCAAAAAACGAGAAATATAAAATAAATGCTAGTGGTCCCAAGCCATTTTGGTAAACTGAAAATAAACAGTTCATATTTACAGTTCATATTTGTAAATGAGGGAGACATAAGTCTGTTTTGGTAATTCACTTATAAAAATTGGTTTGAGCAAGTAGGGTTTTATAAAGGGGCATGTGTTATGTACAATTAAATTTTCAAGTATTTATATTGATCCTTACGAGTTTTACTATTCAACACAAAGGAAAATGGAGAATGATCACACAACTTAATACGAATATTCAAATAAAAGATTTTGATAATATGGTATATTCAGCAATGCATTGTTATGCTAACATCATCGTCAACATTTTGGAGTTGAATACTTAAGGCATCTACTACGGTAAATCTTTGTAAAAGTTTATAATTGTGCTGACTATCCTACAGCTTTTAATTCATAAACTTTTTATGTTATACACCTTTCTATATTATGTATAAACTTGTTAAAGCTTTATAAAAATTTCATCAACTCAATTGCATTATATTTAATTAAAAGAGTTTTAAGATGTTGGATTTTTTAATTCCACATAAACATAAAACTCATCCTCGCTATGGTTAACAAAATGATAAACTTATTTGTCATATTATAAATCTTTTTATAACTACCGGTGGATGCTCTTATAATTTACAAACATGTTTAGGTCCGTATTTTTAGAGTTATTACGTGTTGATTTACAATTTTTTTTCATGCGATATAGGTACCATTTTCATACAACTTGACCATCAATTTTAGCCACAAAAAATAAATTTTAATGATAAAACTGAAGTTGTAGAAATAACTAATGCATCTTGCCTTCATGTGGAAAATTTTGTATTACGTGTGTTAAGGGGTACTCTACAGGAATTAGCATTTAAACCGACAATGCGTACTAGTAAACGCATAAAAAACACTAATGCCTAAGACCAAAGATTCAAGATAACAAGTTTCATCTTCTTTGACACGAGCTGAGTTCAAATTCGACTTGAGCTTCAGCAAAATAAGCTTGAGGTGAACGACATTAGCGTTGCGTTTAGCCAATCAAAAAGCCTCTTGACGTTTCTTAGTTTGAATTTGAGCATTGCTTTCTTGCCATATATAGCTCCCAACACAATTCGACTAACTATGTATACTCCAGTTTTTTGTAACAGTATGAATGGCTTTCAATTTAGAGCGGTATTTGAGGATGTGCAATCATCAAAATTTTAGTGGCCTCAAAATGTATATCACTTTGTATTATTTGGGCCTAAAAATTAACTTCCAACAAAAAAAAGTTAATGAATATGATTTTATGTTATATTTTTTGTAATATTAAAGCTAGATAGTTAAAATAGTACGTTTTTTGTTTCAATAGTTGATATGATATGTATTTGACCGTGATATTCAATTGCGGCATAAGTTTTTGCATCGGGCCTTCAGAATCTCAGCAACGGCACTAGTGGCTTTATGCAGACTTTGTTTAAACATACAAGAAGGTTCATTACGCAAATCAATCATACTTCATACCGTTAAATGTGGCTTGAAACCAATACATCATACCATGACAAAAGACTTTCAATGAGAAAGAGACTCAATGAATAATGAGACAACGTACAAGACTCGTTGTGTGGAAATTTCACATTTTGCACATGTTATTTTCTACATATTAAATCTGTATATGACTGACTTGTCAATTTTTTGCACTGTATATATGCTTTACACCTCAAAGAAAGATTTCACAAATCCAAATATGGCAATCAAACTTCTACTAGTACTACTCAGCTTACTTATAAATCTCCTCGTATTCACAGGTTTTCCTTTTTATTCAGTTCGACTTAACCAGTCATTTAATATATGATTTTATTAATGTTTTAGTTTTTCATTTACCGTATATTATTGGATGCATTAAAAATAATCAGACTTTTAAACTGATAATTTATTTTCATCGTTAAAAAGGTAGCCGACTATTAATGTTTTGACATTGGACACCACTCTCACATCAAATCAAAAGATTACCTTAAACTATGTATCTAACAAAATTTTGTATTTATTGACTAAAAGTTGTGATTGAATTTTAACTAACTTTTATTTTTACATGCTGCGAAAATAGATGCGCAAGCCGTTGGCGTATGCTACGGGCTAAATGGTGATGGACTACCTTCCGAACAAGATGTGGTCACCCTTTACAGAAACAACGACATAACCAAGATGCGTATCTACGATCCACATCAACCGACTCTTCAAGCGCTCAAAGGAACCAATATTGAACTCATGCTCGGCGTTCCTAATGATGCTCTACAATCCCTCAACAATCCAGAAACGGCAAACACATGGGTTAGAGACAACATACAAAATTACCCTGATGTCAACTTCAAATACATTGCCGTCGGTAATGAAGTTGATCCAAATAATGAAAATACTCGTCAATACGTTAGCTTTGTACTCCCAGCGATGCAAAATATCCTCAATGCTCTTAGAGCTGCCCGCCTTGATAAACAAATCAAGGTGTCAACAGCAACCTACACCGGTCTCCTAGTCAATTCCTCCCCACCAAGCGCTGGCGCATTCCATGACAATGTGCGCGCGTTTATTGAGCCAATAATCAGATTTCTAGCCCAAAACAGCTTACCAATGCTTGCTAATATTTACCCATATTTTGGCTACCTTGGTGACCCTAATAAAAATCTCCCATATGCATTGTTTACCGCACAAGGAACAGTTGTAAATGACCCTAATGGTCTCCAATATTCTAACCTTTTCAGCGCGATGTTAGATGCTCACTATGCGGCTCAAGCGCCTTTTGGTGGAGAAAGTGTGGAGATTGTGGTGTCGGAGAGTGGATGGCCATCAGAAGGTGGTCGTGAAGCAACAATAGGAAATGCTGGAACTTATTATGAATTTAATCCCATATGTCAAAGGAACATCCGGGACACCAAGGAAGCCTGGAAGATCTATTGAGACATATTTATTTGCAATGTTTGATGAAAATAGGAAAACCGGAGATGCAACGGAGAAACATTTTGGACTGTTTTCGCCAAATCAACGACCAAAGTACCAGTTGGATTTCTGAAACTATGAACTATATATGAAGAATAAAATATAAAAAATAAAGTGTTCCTTCGCTCTTAATATACTAATAATGGAACCATAGATGATTTGTTATGTATTATTACAAGAAGCTATACTGAAATATGGATCAACTCCTTTAGTCCTATAAATTGTAACTCCTATCTAATGAATTTTCTCATTTCTTTTATTTTGCATTCTCGTAAATACTTGCGTGTGTTGATATGATGCAAATGGTAAGCATGCTCATTATTGTCAAACTTATCTTATACTGGTTGTATCAAACTGATGATATGTCAAACTAATAGAAAACTTGAATTATAGGATGTCGATTCAATACTTTGAAAATTCTCAAAAGAAATTGGTACAGTTTAAATTGACTTAACGCGTATAAAAATGCTTAAGATTGATCTAGACGTGTAGTTGACTAATTTGTAAATATCTTTACTTCAGCATTCCTAAGTTTTGCCAATATTTTCCTATCTAAGTTTTGCCTCCTTTTTTTGTCCTTGTATCTAACAAAAACTACATGTTTGCCTAATATTGATTTACTCTCATTGTTTAGTTGAAATATGGGCAATTTAAACTTGATTTTCATCATGAAATCAAAGAGCAAATGTTAGTACAAAAGTGTGACGGTCGTGATGCTGGGTATGAGTCTGACTTGCCGGATGGGCCAACAAGCTTCTAATGGGTTGATCTTATACTAATCCAAGTATTTTAATTGATTTCCTGCAAGAAGAATAAACCGTTAGTCTTACCGTGGGGACGGATACCACGATTAGACTCCGTGAGAGTAAGTACACATTCTTGAGAGGAAATAAGAGTATGTGTGTAATTATGAGAGAAAGTTGTACCAGTATGGGATTAGAGCCCCTTTTATAGGCGAGGCTTATCGCTAGGGTTTCCTAGATACTCACATATAGTGATTAGTCATGATCCGGACCCTTGTCGGACAAGGTTCCGTGTTAATCGGATGCGGACACAAGATATCTTCGCCGGTGAAGGTTCGACCCGCCATGTATCTTGCGTGCGTCTTTAGGCTTGACCATAGCCAATTAAGTCATTGGGCTTCTTTGTTGCTTCAGGTTCGTAGTTATTTTATCGTTATTGGGCTGGGCCCAAAGATGTATAGTGTGTATTGGGCCTAGTGGGCTTGTTATACATACTATACGTCATCAAGTCCCCAGTTTAGTGCGTGTATTGCGTGCGGATATTGTCGCGTGCGGTGGATGCTGCTATACTTGAGTTGACTGAGCACTTTTCCTTTCCGTGCCTTTTTTGAAATGTCTTTACGGTGCTTCCTCTTTTTAGGGATTACTACGTCATCCAGTCCCCCTAGTCTAGCATATTTATTGCATGCGGATATTGTCGCGTGCGGTAGGTGTTGCTAGACTTTAAGTTCGACGAGACGTTTCTTTTCACACTCTTTTTGACGCGTCTTTCTAACACCTCCCTTTCTTTGGGAAGCGTTTCGTGTAACGTGGGTACTTGTCGACTCTTCATTTTCTGCTTTGATTTGACCTGCTGTCTCACGCGCCTCTTTTTTACTCTTGATCTTGACCGTTTATTCCGGCTTTCTTTGACACGCGTCATCACCCAAATTTAGGTTTTACCTTAGTATAAATAATGCCCTCATTTTATACCTCTGTTTTTCTTTCGCCATCGCCATTTTGTTGTATCTTTTTTTAGAAGATAATTCCTTCATCCGTCCACCCTTTATCTGTTCGCTATGAGTTTGATTATTGACATAAAGTGTGGTACCCTCTAGAGACATTTGGTTCCTTCCTTAGTACTTATCATATTCCTTTGGAGGTTAGTTTGAGCTTCCTTCTCTCGGATATACGATGCATGAGTGTCCTTACGGAAAATTGGTTTGTATACCCGCTTTTTTAATCTTGCCAATTTTCGTCTGCCTCTGTCTGTTTTCCTTGTTGATTTGATTAGGCATTATCGTATTAATATTTCCCAGCTTTTGGTTTTGGGCGTGCATATTTCTCATTTTGAGATCTTGTGTCGTGCTCATGGCATTATACCAACTGTTGCTTTGTTTTGTTGCTTTTATGTTAATTCAAAGTCGAGAGGGTGGTTTTCCTTTAGTAAATGCGATGGTGTTCCCGTACTTTACACTAAGACTCTTGATTCTGTGAAGAATTGGAACGACCGATTCTTCTGGGTTGATGACTTTGCTTGTCCTGATTTGTTTCGTGGCATTCTAATAAGAACATTTTAAAGACCACATTCCTCGCATGCGATGAGTACAACGATCATTATGTTGTTCTTGTCACAACCCTTATCCCTTTCGGGTATTCCTAAGCCTTTTCTTTGTTGGGTTGGCGAGCCGCTATTATGCTTTGGGTGAGGACGTGTACCATGAGTTTCTTCATGATGATCAAACAGTGATTTTTGTTTGCGTTTGCTTTTTTATTCCGATGTATCCTCTTTCTTCACATGTGATGAGTTGGTCTCGAGTATATCCATCTCGAAACCTCAAGGTTACGATGACTACGCGTCCTCGTCATGAGGGAGCCTTCTATTATGGAAGTTGTTTTCACAGACAATTGCCACTTATCCCCATTGCTCCTCCCGCTCTTAGGGAGGTGGAGGTCAAGTTGATATTCTTTTGAGCCGAGGCGCCGGTGTTAATCTTGGTGGTGGATCACTCTTGAGGCTACGGGTTCTGATAATGACCCTACTACCTCTGGTCCTTTGTTGAAAAGAAAGGAGGGTCCTTTATTGAGTATCCTGGAATCTTCTAGTCCTACACACCGTAGACATGGTCCGAGAAAAGACTTCTTATAAAGTGTCCCATTGATTACTGTAAACCTCTGTGATTTTCTTTTAATTTCCCGTGCTTTCTTTTCCTCCGCTGGAAGTATTTCTTTTTCCAGATATTCATATATCGGGGTCATCCATGTGTACCCTTCTTCTTCCGTGATTGCTACGAGCGGTATCTCCTCTATTGAATTTTGACTAAGTTCTTCTACCAAGAACTTGCTTTTTAGATCTGTCGGTAGAAACCATTTTGCTCGGGCGTCCGCCTTTTGTTTTCACTGGTATTTGCTTGATTGAGAACATCCAAAGTTTTCAGAGTTCCTTTACCTTCTAGGTATTGGATCATTCGATTCTTTTGCGATATCGTTCCATTGACTTGGTTTGCCACCGGTTTGAGTCTACGTTTGCTTGTAAATTCTTAACTCCCATTTGCTCGCTATCCTTAACCCAACTATTAAGGCTTCATATACGACTTCATTGTTTGTTGTATTGAAACCGAACCTTAAAGCGTAGGTGAACTCCGTCCCGAGGGTCTCACAAGATTAGGCCCGCTCTGCAGCCATCTATGCAAGATGAGCCATCTGTGAATAGGATCCATGGTTGCGGAAGTTCCTCTTCTTCCATTGGCTCATCTTCTTCATCGTCCTTTGGGCGTTCTACTATGAAATCGTAGAATCGTCCTTTAATGGATGTTCTTGGTCCAGATTGTATATCATATTCCCCAACTCAATGCTCCATTTTCGCAATCACGCAACTTCGGTTTTGATAGTATTTGTTTTATTGGCTTGTCCATGATGACCACATGTATGCGCTTGAAAATATCTCTTCAGGCGTTTCGTAGCATGTACCAGAGATAATACCAGCTTTTCCATTGGTGTGTAGCTTATTTCCGGTCCTCGCAGGGCTCGGCTCACAAAGTATATTGGTGTTTGCTTGCCTTCCATTTATGTCATCAGGACTGCACTGACTGCTTCTTTAGCTGTTGCAAGGTATATTATGAGCTCCTCTTTTTCCTAAGGTACGGTGAGGGTCGGTAGGTTTGCTATCATTTTCTTCATCTGCTTAAAAGCTTCCTCCGCCTCTTTCGTCCATTAAAATCACTCTTTTGTACACTTCTTGAGTGTTTTCTGAGAAGGTAGTGACTTTTCGGTAGATTTAGCCAAGAATCTATTCAAACTTGCTAGCTTCCCATTCGGTCTTTGAGCGTCCTTGAGGCATTTAGGAGATGGGAGGTTTAGTACGGCTTCCGCTTTGTCGGGCATACCTTGATTCCTTTGGTGTTCACTTGTGTATCCAAAGAACATTCCTCTTCCATTTCGAAAGTACACTTGGGATTTAGCTTCATGTTTATTTCTCTTAATGTTTTGAAGGTTTTTGCTATGTCCCTTAGTATTTCTTCCTCCGATCGGCTTTTGATCACTAGGTCATCTACACACACTTCTAGATTTCTGCCAATTTGCTTGTGGAAAGCTTTGTCTACTAGCCGCTGGTATGTCGCTCCTGCATTTTTTAGCCAAATGGCATTTTCCTGTTTTTTCCTCATCTTCCTTTGCCATCTGGATTTGGTGGTAGCCCTTGTATGCATCCAGGAAACATTTGAAAGGGTATCCGCAGAGTGATTCAATCTTCCAATCTATCTCTCGTAACGGCAACCGTCTTTTGGATGTGCTTTGTTGAGGTCCTTGAAGTCAACGCACATTCTCCGACTTTGCCGTGCTTTGTCACCATCACCGGGTTAGCTAACCAACTATGGTAATGTACTTCTTTCATGATTTCTATGTCCACAAGCTTTTGTACTTCTTCTTGTATCGCCTTGTTTCTTTCCTCGTGCCCGCCTCTTTTCTTTTCCTTATGGGAGTGTACCCTTCTCGTATGTTTAAGTTGTGCTCGCTATATGTCTTGGGACACCGTCATGTCCGCCGAAACCGTGCGAATATATCTAAGTTCTTTTTGACAAAGGCATACATGCCTTCACGTCCTTCCACCGACAAGGTTGATCCAATGGCTATTTGTTGGGAATAATATTAACTTGATTACCACCGATAGGCTTGTGGAAGACATCTTTGAAGAATGCACTAGCGATGAAACACATTACCACCGCTAGTACATATTATTACCATCGCTATTAGGATAATTGTTTTGTATTCGTGAATAGATAAGTATAGAAAAGATCTTTTGTATATTCTATATTGTTAGCATTATACTTATCTTGTAAAGGACTCCTTGTGCTATAAAAGGAGATCCTTGGTCATTGTTCTTGGTACGTATGCTTCAAGGTGTAACCCTAGTGATAAGCAAGATCACTCGTATTATTCATAATAATATTGAAGCTTTGTGTTATATTGTTCTCACTTACAATACATTATACAATCTGTATTCTGAGTATTACTAAATATATTCCGCGTACTTTTTAATATAAATCAAAGTATCACTAACACAAGGAGTGTGTTTAGATCCATCAAGTGGTATCAGAGCTTTGGTTCTAATATTTTGATTCAGAAGATCCACGGAATAAGCTTAACCTACTCACTCAAATCAATGGAGATGGAAAACAACCAATCCAACTCTGCTCCAAGGCTTCCTAAGCTTAAACTTAATAAGTTTGAGATGTGGAGGATAATGATTGAGCAATACTTTCTCATACAAGACTATGCTCTATGGGAGATCATCTTAACGGTAATTCCTTCAAGTCCGAGAAGAAGACCGAGAAAGTTGGTGACACGAAGTTGTACGTTTACGTACACGAGACTAATGATGAAAGAGCTTCTTCGTCGTGGCGACTTAGTCGTGGCGACTTAGTCGTGGCGACTTAGTCATAGCGACTTAAGTTAGCGACTTAAGTTAGCGACTTGTTTACATAAATGGTTAACGACTTGTTTTGGATGAAGGTAGAAGAAGAATGACCATGACCAACCAAATACCAATCAACTCGTGTGACTTCAACTTATCTCATCATGAGTCCTAACCAAATGTAATCAAACATCTCGTCACTTTGAACACGAAGTTAACAAAGACACTCCTCGACCAACTTCTATCACCTATTCCTAACACAACAACAATCTCTACCGATCTCGACTTTCTCTTTGTGGTTATATGATTAATCCGACCTTGAAGGTCATATCACACAAAAGAGAATTTCATCATAGATCAATTACTATGACATCAACTCGAAATAAAAATTAAACTATTCTAATCAATCTCGATTTTAATCGTGTTGTTTAAAGAACCATCGGACACGAGGTCAACCAAACACGAGTTAAAATTCATCATCGATCCTCTTTTGAAACTTATACTTCATTTAATATACGATATATTCAAGAGAGACTAATAAAATATTGTTATCATCTCTCTTGGAATCGTTATAAGACTCATAACACCAAGAAACGAAAACATTAACATCACATAACCTACCCGAGACCCTTACTGGCCTTGATGATCGAGACCATGTAGCATCTTTCGTGGGTTGTGATAGAAACCGAACATCGAATATGATTGATAAATGGGAATTGAGTTTGATATATGTGGTAATCGATTTGTGTAAAGGAGATGCGTTGTTTGTTTTTGATCTGAGTTTGGGAGAGAAAATGATGAAGGAAGCGTTTTTTTTCCCAGATCTGTTTTGGTGAGAAGAAAAGATATGTTGGTAGGCGTATGTTTTGAGTTAGGGTTATGGATTTATTTTAGGGTTAGGGTAAAGTGAAGAGTGATTTTAGGGAATGATATCTTATAACCGGTACTTATGTTGTGAATGGATCGGGGTTCAACTTTTCTAACCGGGCCTCTAAATGAAATCGTTATTGGGCTGTACTGAATCGGTTAATACGTTTGTCATTGGGCTTCTCTATAGAATACGTGGACTGGGTCTTCATCATACTAGTCTTGGGTTTACAAATGAGTGATAACTCGGACTACTATAAACTGTTGGTCGATTATTAGTTGTCAAGTTGGTGTCCGAAGATTTTTTTTCTTCCAAAGGATACAAATTTTTTAATTGAGTGGTATTTTGGTCTGTTATAAATTTTCACGGAGGATACAAATTCACGGCTTGAGCGAAAAAGTGAAAAATGACTACTGGGTTTGTGTACGGTATTATTGAAGTGACGTTATCTCCCATATGTGGTCATTATTATTAGCCGGTGAATCAAAGGAGGTTCAATTTCAGCAATTCTCATGAGATATTCGTCGCCACAAAATGTCAATGATACTTCACGGCCTAAGCAAAATCTTTCTAAGAATCGTGTCTCATTATGATTTTTTAGGTGTTTGCTTATGACAAGAACTTGTCGTGCAAATAGTCGACACGTTATGATGCTTCCGAAAGTTCGAAACCTTCATGGGGAGAAATGTGTACTCGATGTGTTACGGTCAATCTCGTGGGAAGTAGTATATACTACATGACTTAGTATGGTTTGTGAAGTCATCTACATTTGGGTCTAGAATTGTTCATGGTGGAGAAGAATCGTTGAAGAACCAATGCATGTTCCCTAAAGCAGATATTCACCAAACCAAGTTGTCTTAACACATTCGTTGACATTGTTTACGGTTTTGTCTTGATTTTGTAAAATCCCGAAAGAAATTATTTCTCGGTTTAAATCATAGACTTGTAAAATCCGTAACAATGGAAACATCTGTTAAAGTAATGAGCATTTCCGGACCTATCTTGCGGTTTATTCTTGGTTTTGTAAAATCCCATGAAAGAAACTATTTCGGTTTAAACCATAGAACCGTAAAATCCCAGATTGATGGACCATCACGGAGAAAGGAAGGTGTATTTCGGATCTTATCGATGATGGTACTACGGTTTCTACTTGAAGAAGGATAAAGGTGTACTTCATGAATTGGATGTGTGTTTGGATATGCGTTATGGCGGTTTGGCTATTTCAAAGTTTATGGGGTTATGCTCACTTAACCATGGTCGGGATGAAACCATTATCGAGTTCACTTAAAACGTTAAAGGAGGCTAGACTTGAGCGGTTATCTAGAAGATGTGACAACGGGTTAATTCACTATTATTTATTTGAGGTTGAAGTAAAATATCACAGGCGAGTGTACTTAGTATCCGAAGGTATCGGGATGGATGGATGAAGATTCTTGAGATCCTTGTTCGAACTTATTTTCAAAATGAAGACTTGGAAACCTAGTTATTGTTGAGTGACTTTTACCTTTTCTGTTACCACTTGGGGGAATGGGCTCTTATCACCTCAAAATAACTATCACTTTAAGGAGTTACGTTGTAGTGCTCAAATGTCACATTCAATTGTGGATTTTCAAGAGGTAATGTACGTCATTACTTGATGGTTGGTTGGTTGAAGAGTATAGAGTACTTAAGAGATTCAATGGAGCATGAATTCTCGTCACCGCTCTTTGTTACATATGTGCAAGTTTAAGTCACGAGTTCAAAGTTAGTTTACTTGAGGTCAAATTCATCATATTGGGTTATCTCCATCATTTGTCACTTCAAAGAGCCTCTTGAATGATAATGGATGATTACATGTTTTGCTAAGAGAGCGAGAAAAGAGAGAGATTATGACGTCTGTTCACATCGATTCGAGCCTCGACTTCAACATTATGACGTTTGAACATATCGGTTCAAGCCTCGTTCCTCAAAGAAAAGAAAGGTGTACGCTTGATGCGCTTTATCTTCCAAGAAGAGAAATCTTCTCTATTATGACCATTCTCATCAACATGCTTCATACTTTTCCATACGCTTGGTCATCAAGTGAACAAGACCATGTTGATTGTTTTCTCGATTCCACTTTCTCAACTATAATGACGATGGCGACATCTGTCTTTGATTTTATGGGGAGAAGTGTGAATAGACTACATTTGGATAATGTTCACTTGTTTAATCAAGAATGGCATCTTCGTATGCAATTCTTGAGGGGGAGAAGAAGTGTGAATTTTTTGCATTGTTGATTGACATTTGAGAATATAAATGGTCATACGGCTCTAAACTCATGTAAGAACCGAGCTTCTTCTTATCGGGTCATCTTCACATGGAGTTTTTCTCTTCTAAGAGCCGTTGGTTGACATCTTCACTCGGATTGATGAGTTTATCGACAAAGTGCTTCCGGTTAATGCTTCACGATACAAACAACATGATGATTCCGAACAATCTATCTGTTCTTGTTTGATGTGATTGGTAGTTTGTTGTTACCATCTTGTGTGTTGTTGCGGCTCGATTGTCGATTTCCTTGATGAACATCTTTCTGTTCTTGTTTGATTGGGAGGATTTTAGTTAAGGGATTTGCAAGATGTAAGTTAATTGGGATGCTTTTGGTGGAATGCTTTTTGGTGTGAGTTGAAGATGTTAACTATCTATTCCCCAATGAACAATCTTGAAGAAGGTCGAGTCTGATCATTCTACATTTTCGCTACATTAGAAGACTAAAGACGAGTTGCATTTAACGATCTAAAGACTTCTTCTTAATTTGGGCATTTATCAAAGCAGTTGTCGGTTTAGGGAGAGCACTAATTGGGAGAAAGTTATAAGTCGATTCAATTCCCAATTAGACGTGCTCATATTCTTTAGCGATGACTACTCGAGACGTTGATATTGACTATTGTTGGACATTTGACACAAGGTGATTACTTGAGTTAATCATTTATCACTTATTTGAGATTGAAGTTGACTTTCACAAAGGCGTGTTCTTATTTGATAACTTGCTCGGGCTTAAGAAATTGAGTTGAAGACTTGGCTTATCTAGTTACCGGCGATCGAGGTGGATGGTTGAAGACCTGGTTAACTATCACTATTAGGAGTTACTTTGTTTTACTCAATGTCACACGATATGACGGTGTGGATAAACGCAAGAGGTGTTAATGTCTCATACTTTGTTTGGGTAGTGAGTACTTAGAGATTTGCTTGAGCATAAATTCTCTACACGTTCTTCCATCATTAGGTGCAAGCTTAAGATACAAATGTGGGGAAGTTGACTTTAGTTTCAAGTATGGTATAGTGGGTTTTCTTCTTCATGGTCACTTCAAAATTGTCTATGAAGGGTTGATAAAATAGTCGAGTGAGTCTTGACAAGTTGATTCTCACAAAGACTTCAAGCGATCTTCTCAACAAATTTCAAGTATTTGGGCATTCAAAGAGTTGCTGATTACAAGTATCAAAACTAGAAAGGGGAAGGAGACAAGCATCTAAGCGAGTAAACTTGATGTACTTAATACTTCTAAGAAATTGAAGATATCCCGGAAGACAAATGTTATTACCGCAGAGAAACTCAAGGTTTGACTCATGACGAGTAAACTTGATGAACTTAGTTCTTCTAAGTGATTGAAGATATCCCGGAAAACAAATGTCATGACCGCAGAGAAACTCAAGGTTTTACTCATTAAGGCGTTAAGTGTTATTATTCCAACTACGCTGGGAAGTGATGTTAGAAAAAGTTTCAAGATAAAGAGGTACACTAGTGTGTGGTGATTTCGATAGTATCGCAATGATCGGGGAGAGAGATCGTGTACATTGGGGATGCTCATTGTTTCACTTGAGTGCTTAATCGGTGATTGAAATATAATCACTTATTCCGGTGTTGACATCCGCAGATTGTCACCGCAGAGATAATCGATGACTTGGCTGCTTCTTCAATGTTATCGATTATTCATTCCTTGTGTATTGGTATACTGGATATTTGAGCTTCATACACATTCATCGTGGACGAAAGATGTGAACATAGGGAGGTGTTCTACATTACCTCTTGATGTGTATTCGGGAGAGTTCTTGGATATTGGTGTACTTGGGTTCTTGAGCTTCATACATGTTCATCGGGGAAGAAAATGTGAACATGGGAAGGTGTTCTTCATTCCCTCATGAAGTGTATTTGGGAGAGTTCTTGAGCATTATACAAAGAGACTGATGCATCAATTCAACTACGTGGTGGGAATTGTTCTCTTGACACCTTTTGGAATGGATCGCTTTAGGCGTCGGTTGAAAGGAAATTTGAGAAGTGTTATTTTGTGTGGGATGAAACGTTGGCGATGTGCTCTTGGATGATATAACCCGAATGGAGAATCTCGATTATCGGTCTTAATAGGAGCAATGGATTTATGATAATGGTGTGCTTCTCTGCACTGGCTAAGGAAAGCTTGAAATAGAGCTTGAATCTGCTCATCCAAAGGATTTTCGGTTTGGGGGAAGCCGCGAGTCTCACTTTCGGATGGTTCAATTTCTTTCTTCAATGCAAGAGCCTCAAAGCTTTGGTGGTGAAAGTTTTAGGGATGATGACTTCTATCTTCTACAACGGGTGCTTGATATCCTTATCTCGGTACTCGTATCATCATCTTCTTTAACTATATCATCTATTCTATCTTTGTATATATTTATTCGAAAAACAAAATACAAAAATATAAAACCAACAAAAGAAAATAGAAAAATATAAAACCTACAAAAATCCATAAAAATCAGAAAATTTGAAAAAAAAAAAAATACCAAAAATATTGTTTTCTCAAGACATGTCTTCTGATATCGATAACATCTACGGTCTTAGAAATGTCATTCAATAATGGCACGGGACCATAGATGAAGTTCTTGGAGGTGTAAATATTCTTTTTCAAAACATGTCAAAAATTATGGCTTACGATTATTTCGATCGTAACCGGGCTTAAACTATGGTTTGCTATTATTTGAGATAGCAACCCGTTCTTTAAAGAAAGGAAAGTTGTGCTAAATCAATTTTCAAATATTTCGTGCACTTATCCTAAAATACATTGAGGAAAGTATGTCAAGGATCTTTGTTCCTACACAAATGTTTTTCCGTCTAAAATTCTTGAGAAAAATATTTGTTGTATTTCAAAATGGTGGTATAATGAGTTGCTTAAAAATCAATCGGGATCGAGTTTTTCAGACATCGCAAAAACTCAATCGATGACTTCAACACTTTTAAAACTTTTCAAGAAAAAGAGTCATTGATTGAGGGGAAGAATATTTTTCAAATTTATATCATCTAACGGACTGTCTTAATTATCCTACGTGTTAAAATGAAAAAATATAATTGCCTATGTTGAAGGACTAGGTTTCTAGGATATGATTGTTAGGTTTAGATGATTAAAGTTTGATGAACACATTATTCCCATGCTATATATGATCTGATTGTTATGTTGAATTGACTTTGATTAGTCGATTGCTGTTATGGGTGATGTCGACCACCATATATTTGTATGTGTGTTCACTAACGTATGCAGGTATTTTGGTTATAAGAATGTTCCCGATCCGGATCCCACAGATGAATATGATTGGATGCCGAAAGGAAAGGGTAACGATTTCTTGGGTCGACAAATGAAGAAACGGAGCTTAACTGGACTTCTATGGAGAGTTGGCATATATGCAACGTAAGAGGTCTCACTGCATCAGCAGATGGTTTTCTTCTAAGTGATTGAAGAAACGGTGCTTAATTGGACCTCAGTTGGCATTCAAAATGCAACATAAGAAGAAGTCTCATCTGCATCTCGCAGACGGTTTTCTTCCAAGCCCTACAAAGAACGAAGCTTCTCAACCACTTAACATATCTTTGTGCATGATACCATTTTCTAACAATTTTGAAAGTAATTTGTTTAAATTGTTTTGAAAATGGAAAAATATTGTTTTGAAAATATATTGGACTAAATTTTGAAAATCACCGGACTTCATGTTTTCAAAACCTAAGTCACTCAATTATTGACTTGTCATGGATTGAGGGAGAGTGATTTAAAATAAAATATTTTCAAACGATGTTTCTTCACAAAAGTTCCGCTTTGTACAATATAAGTGGTGATCTAAAGATTTAATGTTATGTCATGGTATGATTTTTTAGAATCAAGGTCTTTCAAAATGAAATTTTTTGTTCTTGTTTGATTGTGAAATTGTTTTATTTTACTAAAAGATCTCTTAAAAAACTATCATACCGACACTAACAATCTTTAATGTTTAAACTGCTTCCATCATCATCTTTCGAATTAAATCTTGCCACGTCTTTCCCAAATTTTCTAAATGACTTAATCGGTTGGGATCACAAATCTCAAATGGTTTGATATTTCGATCGGGGTAGAGATCGTGTTTTAAATCTCAAATCTGTTTTAAATGGAATTGGTTTTAGTCCTTCAAAGGCACTCCTGCCTCCATGTGCCAAACGATTTCTAATATACAATGCACATGTCGAGGAGGAGGATTTATCCAAAGACCGGATGAGTATTTAAACAAGGCCACATTTTCTCCCATGTTTTCTAAACCTAATTAATCACTTGGGATCCAAAATCTCAAAGGATTTGATATTTTGATCGGGAGAATTTGTGATTTAATAATGAAATTTGATATAAGTTGATCGCTTTGATTCGGTTGTGCAGTGCTCTCTCATATGTGCTAAACGCTTTGAATCTCGAAGCACATATTGAGGGGAGCAAAACCATCAAGGTATATGTGCTAAACGCTTTCGAATCTCAAGCACATATTGAGGGGAGCAAAACCATCAAGGTACAAAAGTTTTTAAAAGAGATTATAAAGTACCTTGATTGTGTTTTCAAATGGTTTTCTTAATGGATCTTGTGATTGTGGATGTGCTTCAAAGAACTCTTGCCTCTATGTGATAAAAATGATTTCAAAATCCTATGCACATATTGAGGGAGAATTTTACCAAAGAAATTCAAATGGCTTTTTCTAAGGAAATTGTGATCAAGAAATTATTTCAAAGAAATTATTTCAAAGAAATTATTTCAAAGAACTCTTGCCTCCATGTGCCAAACAATTTTAAATCATATGCACATGTTGAGGGGGAGCATTTTCTAAATGATCAAAACTATTAAGGTACAAAATGCTTTGATCTCGTATCACAAGTACCTTGATTGTTTTTCCAAATGATTTTTCAATTGGTTTTAAGGAAGAATGAACAATACCAAAAGACCGACCAATTTACTTTATGCATGGTGTTATAAGGATGGTTAGGTTAGGTATTTGTTCCCACGATCCACCGAACCGGAGGGATCTACCCAGGACAATCCACTAGTTAGTGTAGAGTCCGTAGGTATATTGAAAAAGGAGAAAAAGTGAGATTTGGGAAGAGTGCCGATTGAGATAGCGCTAGAACTGGAATAAACCCAACAAGGTTCTAGTAATGAAGTCTCGTAAGCATGAAGGGGTTGAAGAATGAAAAGAACCGAATGTGAAAAGGGTGAAAAGAAATAGCCTCCATCAATTCAACCTTAGGCGTAAACCGGGTTCAATACATATGCTACTAGTGGTTACTAAGGTAACACGGTATTGAAGACAAGACGTCATGGACCCAAAGGACGCATCGCACTAAACTTCCCAAACTACTCAAGTTCCTCTTAAAGGGCTTGTTTCATTCTCACGGGAACCGACATAATCTATCGACTTTCTCTTAGAGATGGTTGATATTGAAGTAGAGACCCTCTCCTAGTCTCCAAGACAGAACCAAATGTGCACTATTGAGTCTAGAGCCAAGAGATCATCCACAATATCTCATTAGGACACTAAATTCTTGAAGACTTGCTTTTCACACAATGTGGAAAGTAAGTATATATTAAGAGTCCCACGCATTATCCTTGTGGTATTGCGGAACATCCGAGTGATATGTAAATATTCACGATGAAGATGGAAATCCTTCTAGAGCCAACATCAAACAAGCTCTTGGTGGGTGACATGTGAGATCTTCTCGTAAGATCAAACTTGTGACAACCGGATAGAAACAATGGGCGATTCGGTCTTGAATCAACCCTGGTCCAGAATGGAATTGCGAATACTTTTGAAAACCGCTCGATGTGCAAATCTTCTTTCTCTAGCACGTCGAATGTGTACTTATGTTTTCAAAATTCAAAAGTATCTCGATTGAAAAATACTTTTAGAAAACCGGTCGATGTGCGAATCTCTTCTTTTCACTAGCACGTCGATTGTGTACTATTTTCAAATACAAAAGTGTTTTGATTGAAAATTGATCTTTCTCATAAAACCTTCGTCAGACAAAACTCTTTATTCTAAGCAATACGCGATTGTTTTCAAATCAATTTTTCATCAATCGGTGAATCTCAATTATTTGGTTCACTCACTCCGTGTTGTCTTCTTTAAGACGTTCGGTTTGAGAACAACTAGAACAATTGCGAAACCCCCGTCAAGGAGATTCTTAGGAATCCTACGATCACGGCGTACTTGTCTTCGATCAGCGGGAACCGTGGGTCGTGTACCTCAATTCAACGAAGTGATCAAAGACACTTTCGTGTGTTTTATTGCTAGCTTGTTGTTTGCGGTACATTTGGACGGTTGCGGTGATCGTAATTGAGAAGTCAATCCAAAGTCGCATGCTCACAAGATCCACACTTAATTTGAAGAAATCATGGTGGTGCATATCTACATAACTGGCTCGATATTTCATACTATGCTTATGCTTATTCTTTGCAAATATCATGAACCAAGAAGGCTTCCGCTACTCGATGGAAAGATGTCATGATTCAAAAGTGTGAGCATGTCGGTCCAAAAGTCACAACATCACATGAAGGCAACACAACTATGGATGATCGGAGAGATTTCATGGTGATGATCTCAAAGAAAGCTCGAAGATCATCAAAGATGTGGATCGATTAAAGGCCTCCACTGAAAGTACAAATCAATGCGGACTTTGAAGAATCGCTACAAAAGCACAAAGATTGTGGAAATGAAGAATTCATGTCTACGAGCTCAAGAACAAAGTCAAGAATAGAATGCTAGGATTTGAAATGTAAAACATGGGGTGACCTCCCTTAGGGGGAGATTGTTAGGAATTAGAAAATTCCATAGTGAAGAGTCGGTCACCCCAAATGTTATCTAGCTTAATTTAGCTCGTAGACTTGTCGTTAGTCACGTTATTTAGTAGTTTATTTATTAGTTTGTAGCGTAGTATAGCTTAGTGCAACACCGTGGAGGAAGGACGGGTCTTTACCCACTGTATGCCTGATCCACAGGCCGTTAGGAGGTCGTATTTCTTGTAACTATAAATACCCCTTCCATCCATGGAAGGGGTGGTGCTTCTCATAATCTAATATTCAACATTTGTGTAAACCTCTAGCAAGAACACCCTCATCTCTCTACTTTCTCTCTCTAAAATGGAAAACATGTATTTTGATCTCCCAAGACCACCCGAATCATCAACACAATATTATTTGGATCCTAACAAAGAGCAAAGAAGAAGAATGACACAAGACTAGAAGTTTATTACTAATGACTCTTCCTAAAGACGGATCATTGCTTTCGATGAAATTCGACAAGAAAAGAACTTTTGAAGAGATTTGCTCAATTTTTGGTGGCAATGATGCTACAAAGAAGACTCAAAGGCATTGTTGAAGCAAAGTTATGAAAACTTCTCTGCTTCAAGCAATGACTCACTTGACATCATCTTCACCAAACTCAGAAGATTGTCACACGGTGACCGTGTTTGAAATTGAGGTAGAAAAGGAAGACCTTAATTTGAAGTTTCTAAGAAGTTTGCTCACTTGAGTTTCATACTAATGTTACGATCCGGGAAAATAAACCGAAATTGAAACAATGAAGCTCAATGATCTTTACAACAACTTCAAACTCATTGAACAAAGATTGAAGAAAGTGGAAACTTGGTACAAGCTCTAGCGCTTGGCATTGTTGTCAACCTCGTTGACCGTGATGATCTGAAGATGACTATGATAATGATTTTGCCACTTCTTGGTTCTACAGATTTCCTTTGGTAATGCTAGTGTTACCACCGCAAGTTCAAAGAAGAAGGTTGCTTTGGTATTGGACATCCTACCTTTTATGCTTTTATCTCCACTCAAGTTAATGGCTCTATATTAACTCATGAAGACATAGAGCAAATTGATGAAGATGACTTGGAGGAGATGGATATAAAGTGGCAAATAGCTCTTCTTAGCATGAGGGCTAGGAAATTCTACAAGAAGACTGGCAAGCCAATACACATCAATGGTAATGAAACTGCAGGGTTGTATAAAAAGAAAGTTGAGTGTTTCAACTGTCACAAGTTGGGGAATTTTGCTAGAAATGCTGAGAAGACCAAGGAACCAGGACAAAGGTCTACTTGGTACAAGCAAAGAAAGAACCAATTGTGGAAGAACCAAAGGCAATGCCGGCAATTGATAGTGTGAGCTATGATTGAGTTTCATGGCTAATGGACAAGAGGAACAACCTTCGATGTCGCTCTTGTGTCTCTGAACATGCTCTCATGGGTTTCTACGACTGAGGTACAAAACTTTGAAAGTTGTTCTAAAACATATAGGGCTTCTAGAGAATGTGAAAGGTTTAATGAATTATTTGACAACCAAAGAACAGAGTTGTATCTTCGCTAATTATCTTTGTGTCAAACCTTAGAAGAGGCATATCTATTTTAGAGAAACAACTAGAGCATTATAGAGAAAATGAGTCAAAATATAATGATGACATGATTATTCTTAGAAGAGAGCTAGATCATAAGACAAGCGATGAATGAGGCACTAAAAGAAGAGTTTGAAAGACTTAAAAGATAAATGAGAATGTCAATTTAACTGTTGACACTGTTATTATCGATCTAAGTCAATTGATTTAGCTCATACACTGTTATTACTAGTAAAGTTAAGTGCGGTATGGGATACAACATCGCTCCTCCACCACTAAGGGTGTTCCATCACCTCACGGCATAGATTTAGCTCATACAGGTCTAGAGGAATTTCGGGATCGAATCTTGAATATGGTCCTCCCAAATTTGTGAAAAGTGGGAAGAGGTTAAGCATGAAGCTGATGTTTTGAAAGTGCAAGTGACTCATCCGTTGTAGATGAGAATGTTAAAAAGAATGTAGAGGCTTCTATCCCAAAAGTTGTAAATACTATTACGAGGAACCTAGGAAACATGTTAACAAATCTAGATCAAGCTGTAAGGTATCTTTGAGATGTATAGAAACAAGTCATCAACTCCTAAGGGTAACCGGAGGAGTTGGAATCATGTCAAATCTCAACAACTAGGTAGTGATTTTGTGATTTACAATAAAGCATGTTATATCCGTGGTAGCTTTAATCATTTACATGCTAATTGTGACTATCATGTTGGGAGAAGGAAGTCCATGGGAATAAAAGGTGGAGTCTAACGGTTTCAAAATAAAATACACCTAATTCACACCAAAAATGATCCCAAGAGCGGTTCAACTAAGAAGTGGTCTTAAAACTTTGCCTTTGCTAAGCTCATTAACTGCTCACCCTAAATCACCTATTACAAGTGCAAAATCCAAAACAACTTTTGCAAAATCTGCACAAGCAGGGAAAAGGTATGTTCAAAATAAAAGGGTTAAATATAACCAATAGTGGGTACCTAAAACTAAATCGTGATTACCTTTGCTCGGTCAAAATTTCCCACTACAAAGGTTGTAAACAAGAAACGGAAACATGGAAATGCTATGAAGGCCTCGATGCGTTGGGAATGGAAACCTAAAGGAATTACCTCAACAACCAATCCCAATGGTGTATCAATGACCTTTGATAGATTTAACTATATTGATACACGAGGCAGATCCAAGTCAATCATGGCTTGGGTCCCCAAAGGAAACTAACTCCTTTCTTATATGTGCAGGAACATCCAAGGACAACGAAATCAGATCAAGGCTACACAGATAGTGGATGTTCAAGGAACATGACTGGCAACAAGTCATATCTCTCAAATTTTGAACACTAAGATGGACAGTTTGTCGACTTTGGAGGTGGAGTTAATGGAAAAGTTCTTGGTAAAGGGGTCATGAGCTGGTAACTTGGATTTTGAACTGTGTACTTTGTAAAAGAGCTTAAGTATAATATTTTAGTGTGTCACAAATGTGTGACAAGAAAAACAATGTTCTTTTACTAAATATATGTGCTTTGTTCTCTAAGGATTTTAAGATGCACGATGAAAGTCGGATCCTTCTTAAGATTCCTAGAAAAGGCAACTTATATAGCTTTGATATGAACAACATTGTTGCTAAAGATGATTATGCTTGCTTACTTGCAAAGGCCGCGATGGATGAATCCATGTTATGGCATAGAAGACTTGGTCATATTAATTTCAAAACCATAAATAAGATTGTTAAAGATGGTTTGGTAAGAGGCTTGCCTCGAAATGATTTGAAAATAATCGGACTGTGTTGCTTGTCTTAAAGGCAAACAACACACTGACTTTTGAGTCAAAGTTGGTTAACTCTATTGCTCACCCACTTCATATGTTACATATGGACTTATTTGGTT
>CM040240.1:82972734-83101767 GCA_022545495.1 Chrysanthemum lavandulifolium
CCTTTATACGGTGCTAGGCTAACCACCGAGTTCTTTCACACCTTAGGAGAACTACTCCTATCACAACGTCGCCTACCCTTTATTAGGTACTAGGCTAAGTACCTAGTTCCATTGCAATGGAGGAACTACTACCACACTACACCAACGACTAATCCCAAAGGAGATCTACTCCTTTACAACATCATCAAGGACATCAATGTCCTTGGATCTAATGCTAGTCTATCTAGTACATCGAAACACACCATATCGAATGTACATCTAAGGCACCTTTCACTAATGCCTTTGACTAGATCTACAAGACACCTTTCACTAATGTCTTGTGTCTTTACTTCGAAGCACCTTTCACTAATGCTTCAAGTCTTGACTTCTAAGCACCTTCCACAAGTGCTTATCCTATAGACGATAGATACCCTTCACTAATATCTTCGTCTTGACACTTGAGACATCTTTCACTAATGTCTTCAACACTACACTTCTTTGAAGAAAGAAAGAGATCATCAACAAGAGGACTTCAATAGCCTTGATGATGAGGAAGCATGGCAACTCATGGACTTGAGCTTGCTCGACTTCAAAGGTGGTGATCTTGCCTTTAAGAGGAACCTAGAAGATCACACAAAAACAAAACTACAAACATAGATCTCTTGGATCTAAGGTTAGTGAGATTTAACTCAGGGGAGAAAGTGTATTGGAAAGAGGTGAGGTATAATGAAGAAATGGCTCACTATTTATAGAGTAAAATCCTACTCTGTTTCCCGGATCCCACGGATCCTTCCACTGGGATCCGGCTAGCACAAAGCTAGGGATCCGTGGTCCGCTCCTCTTTGCCCATGGGTATTTTTAGTTATGGGTCATGGGTCATGGGTTATGGGTTGATCCATGGTTTTATTCTAGATACAATGTATCTTAAGGATACAATGTACTTGGTTAAGTGGTATGTATAAAACCATGGGTTATGGGTCAAAACCATTTGCTAGTTTTTATCTATTTAGTATATACTTGTTTTACCCATTTTAGTATATACTTGTTTTACCCATTTTAGTATATACTTAGTTAAGTATATATTAGCCCAATATGTAAACACTAGTTGTTGTACATATGTATATCTAAATCATAAAGTCACTTATACTTGTTTTAGTGTTTTATGTGAAAGCGTAAGTTGTTAGAAAACTATTAGTTCAAACCATTTACGTATTTTATTAGTTTCGTTAAAATGATTTTACGTTTGTTATCGACAAAACATTAGAAGATCGTAAAATATAAATAAACGTTTTACGGCTTATTTGTATTAACAATCTCCCCTTTTGTTGATGACAAAACATAAAATTATTTTAAGTAAAAAGCTAAAATTGTAAAGTTTGAATTTGTAGTTTTACTTTCTTCTCCCCTTTTGTCGAAACAAAAGAGCTTTGAAGGAAAGCAACACTTGGTTTTTAAGAAAATGTGTGAAAATAGAAAAGAAATAAGGAAATAAAAAGCAAGTAACGGAAAGGATCTCGTCGTTACTCCCCTTGACGAGTCCATCCCTAAGTAAGGCGTCAAGAAAGTAATTCTAATCTAGTTCCTTTGCAACTAACTTTTGCAAAAGATTACGTCTATGTGACGGTGTGCTCCCCTAGATGATTGCAATTATGCAACGGAAAGTCATGAAATATAAATCTAAGATTGCAAGTAATTTGCAATGTATTGCTTTGACGTAAAGCTCCCTAGCTTTGGGATGTCAAAGTCTTCATGTGTAAATTGAATAACTACAAAACAAAGGTCGAATACAAGTATAATTCACAATTTCCGCAAATGTGGTCCAAGTTAGTAGAAAGAAAAACTTTACATGTCTCACGGATCCCACGGTTCCCTCCTAGTAGGGATCCGGCTAGGCAATTATGAGGGATCCGTCTGGCTGATGACTAAAATCAGCAAAGGTGATATAACAAGTAATGTTATCACATAAATGAGATATGAATACATATGCTCAGAAAATTAACAAGTAGCATGTAATTCCATTTAATAAAACAAGAGTTATGATATACATGACTCTAAAAATAAGAAAATAGACAATACATGACTAGGAATTTCTAGACTATCTAACGCTTGATGCTAGGACACCACTAAAATCTTCTAGCTCAAGTTTTGTTTAGGTTTGATCTCGTCGAAACGTTCGAGGAGATGATAGAACATGAAACATTGGTCTTCTCGTACTTCATGTATCAAACTTTCAACATGTTGACATTGATAGCAATCTTTGTCATGGCTAGGTAGTGGTGGTGGAGGAAATGAAATGGCTTGATGCGAAGGATCAAGTGAAGCGGCTTACGGAGCTTCAAACGATGGAGGGATTGGTGGAGGTGCATTTGAGAATGCCTCGACCAAGAATGATGGTGGTGGTAAAGAAGTGTCAACTTCCATATGGTCGGGTGGTTGACTTTGATGATTTCTCATAATCCAAATAGGATTATATGATGGAGATGGCGAAAAGGAAGCCGGAGCAAGTGTTGACTCAACACCTTGATTTTGAACCATTATTCCTCCTAATGAGGAGAATGTTGTCGGCGGAAGCGGATGAGACGGCCTAGGAGGCAAGTCCTCTAAATTGTAGAGGTGTGGTGATGATAGTGGGGATGTAAATGAAATAGCTCTAGGAACCAATGGTGATGGTTTAGTGGAGATAATATTGTTTGGCCTAGGAGGTATGGTGGTGTTTGGCATTGGTAGTTTTGTGTGTACTATCCTTTTGGGGATTGGTTTGATTGGATGATGAAGAATTCTATCATTTGTGGGCTTGACGGGAGATGATTCGGTTGAGGAGATTTCGTGTATAACACGAGCCTTTTTCATGGGTGGTTCTTTGGTGGATAAGTTACTAGTTAGGGTTTTCCTCATGATGAGATGATTTCAAGAGGTTGCAATAGCTGAAAGTTAGGATGAGAGTGATGACTATGGAGGTCCTAACAAGGTGGTTTATAAACTAAGAGATTTGGCAAGTGCATTTAAGCCTTAAGCCACTAGGATTCATTGGAATGTGATGATTGACATGCACAAGAGTCAACTTCAGAGGTTGGACTGATCTAGGAACTCATTTAAGATGAGATGGAGTGTTTGAGTTAGGAAGATGAGTTGAAATGATTGTTTTAGCAAGATTTGACCTAAACTGTCATCCGGATCCCACGGTTCCCTACTCAGAGGGATCCGTCTAGGCTAATCCTAGGGATCCGGCTCTCAGGAGCTATGAAAGAGTGGAAATGATGTTTCTAAGATCTGAGACCTATATCATCTTGAGTGTTTCAGTCTTCCTAAGTGTCTTAAATGAAGAGGTGCTTAAGTACTTGAAGGTGGTGAGTGATGTAGCTAATGATTGTCTTTTATGGAAGGATTTGGAACTTTCATGAGTACCAATGAATGAGCAAGGATGACACTAAAGATGAGAGTGTCAATTTGAAGCTAAATGATCCTAGAGATCAGGTTGTGACTTAGGATTGTGTTTTGGAAAATATCCTAAAGGTTTTGAGATGGGAAAACTAGGATTTGATCAACTTTGATCAATTTTGTGGTGAGGATGATTTATGATCAACTTAGCCATAATCGAAAGATTTCTAAGACTAGATGTGAGGGATAAAAAAAATGAAGTGTGAGTTTTGAGAGCGGAAGAGTGATGGACTAAAACAAAGTGATAGATCTATGAACATCTTAGAGTGTGATCTATGTGAGTTGGAATGAGTAGGAAAGATCAACCTATCTTGATAAGGACTTAATCTGCCTTAAGACACTATGTTTAGCTTAGTGAGATGTTCTAAAGGTATGTTTGAAATATAATGCTTGCAATTGCATTTTCTGTTTGCCGGATCCCACGGTTCCCTAAAGATAGGGATCCGTCTAGTACAACATTTGGGATCCGTCCATCTGCTCAGCAGAACCTTTACTAAAGGTATGCAATGATCTTGACAATGCATTATATCTCAAGGATAGTCTAAAAAGAATTCTAATACTTAAGATATCAAATGTAAGATGTTTTATTTCATGAAGGAAATAGGATTACATTGATAAAGCACGAATAGAAAAGGATTGATCCTATTTGAAATACTACTAAGTTCCTTGAGTGTTTTCGCTAGATGGATCATCAAATGGTTGATGAGTGTTGGCGGATTCGGAATGAAGAACGTCTTCATGAGGGAAATGTTCAGCGGTTCCATCATCTTGTTCACAAGTACGTACAACGGACTTTGAAATTGAGGATGGTAGTGCATAACATTATGGTAGAGGCGCGTCAAGAACATTCCATATGGAATGAGTTTGTTCTTGGAGCTTTGAAGATTTGCAATTCGCCTTGCGAAGAAGTAGGCGAGATTGTATGGTTGTTGTGTTAGCAAACAGTACAACATGTGAGCACAACAAGCGGGAAGAATATCTCGATTTCCCCTAAGACTCCAAACATTTTCACGTAGAATGAGAGCAAGAGGCTTGTACTCTTCTCGGATATCCCGTGTATGGATAATGTTTGGATTGGAGTAATATGGTCGAGGTTTGCATATTATGCGATTTAAATCTTCCTGAGAGGTATGTGTGAACAATATGGACTATTTTCTTCACGAAAGTTGAAGAGAGAATCAAGAGACCAATCTTGGTGAAGGCACATTGTCCATGATTTGGAATCCGGAGGATGTGAGCAAAATGCCCAAGGGTTAGAGTGAACTTTTGGTTTTGATATAAAACCAAAGAGATGAGAGCGATCCTCGTTACGAACGAGTTCGACTTGACGGAAGAATTCCAATACAAACCTTGGACATATTTTCTCGTTAATTTCGAGAAGACATTCCAATCCTATGGTTCGGAAGGAGGTATTGATACCTTCTTCGAATTGTAGAGAGGTGTCAATCGTCCTTCATGGAAGTGACGGGTTTCGAGATTATTGAACCCACGGACGTGATTGCCGGTGTGTTGGGCTCAAGAGAGATGTTAGGAGTGTAGACGCTAGTGGTGAAAAATCAAACTCATATTCATGCGTCATAGTTGAACCTATAGAAGTGATGGGTTAATAAGAGGTGATGTTTATGGTCAACCTATAATAATCTAACGTTTTACTAGATTTTTATTAACAATGGTTTTAGCATTTAGCTAACTCATGGTTTTGAAATTCTAGTGGATTATTACTTTTAGAAAGATAGTGGTTTTAATCTTGCATGAAAACTGCTTTTCGATGGGGCGGATCCCACGGTTCCTTTACAAAAGGGATCCGCTAGTATATCTTCCGGATCCGTGGATCAGTAGTAATGTAAATGATTTGATAAAAACATAGGTTTTACGCTTTTATACCACGAAATATGTTTTAACCTACATTTTCTTTTAGCATGCATACATGACTTCTAATGTATCATGAAAGAAAACAAAACATATAAATCAAACGAAATGAAAAACACATAATAACAAAGATAACCTAGATAAACTAGATTATTAATAATATTGCATTTCAATACTAAGGATGATACAAAGGATTGGGTATATGATCCCAATGTAGATTAACAACACAAAGTAAATGTCTCCATATGTGAACTTCATCATAGGGAACACAAGTGCGATGAGTGTTAAGGCGATGAGCACGAGTGCGATGTAAACCATGTTGATGACGGATCTTCTTGGTTTCGGTTGAGATGGAATAAGGAGGAAGATGAAGTTTTTAAGTGAGAGGGAATTTTTGAAATTGGAAGATTTGAAAAAGTGATGGTTTGATAGAAGGGTCGACGGTGGGAGTATTTATGGGAAGGAGGATTTTGAGATTTGTGTTTTGTTTTATTATTAGAAGATATGATTTTGGATTAAGTAAGACAAAACACAAGTTTTATAAACCATGATTTTTAGGCGAAGGAGTGACACGTATGTGAGAAAAAGCTTCCTAATGAAGCTACATGTAAAACATGTGTAAACACGAAATCTACTCAAATAAATGTCTAACACATAACACTTATTTATTAAACTAATATCATTTAAATATAAGTGGAAAGTCATACCTCGAATGCACTTAGGAATGTCTTTACAAATGACACAACAAATGTCACTTAGACGATTCCCGCTCCTTTGCGTTTAAGATACCTTCTTAAGGAAGGTATTCTTGTTACCAAGCGACTCCTAAAGCTTGGTGGGTATGAGCTTTGACTAATCAACATGACAAGAAAGATTAGTGCAATTAAATGGAAAAGAAAATAAAAATGTTGTTATCAAATCAACATCCAAACAAATAGTTTTGAAAAACATGGTGTTTGTTTTATGAAAACTTTCTTTGTAGTTTTCAATTAACTATGGATCGTATCAAGTTTTTAAAGTACAATATACTTCAAGAAACTTGGTAACGAAGCTCGATGCCAATTGTGGAAAACTAGAAGGGGGTTGAATAGTTTTACCAATTAAAACTTCCTTTAAACTATTTAGATCGACTTATGTCAATCTATTTGGTTGTGTGTGTTGGATGTTGATAAACTAGCATATAAAGATATGTAATGAAAAGATAAGAGTAAGAAGCACAAAACCACAACGCGAGTATTTATAGTGGTTCGGCTACAAGGACACCTTCCTTGCCTACTCCACTCCCCGAGTCACCTACTCGAGAGTTTGTAAACACTACACCAATCTCCTTATGGCGGAGAAGCCTTCACAACGTCGCTTAACCTTTTTCGGTACAAAGCTAAATACCGAGTTCTTTCACACCAAGGCGAACCACACCTAACACAACGTCGCCTACCCTTTATACGGTGCTAGGCTAACCACCGAGTTCTTTCACACCTTAGAGAACTACTCCTATCACAACGTCGCCTACCCTTTATTAGGTACTAGGCTAAGTACCTAGTTCCATTGCAATGGAGGAACTACTACCACACTACACCAACGACTAATCCCAAAGGAGATCTACTCCTTTACAACATCATCAAGGACATCAATGTCCTTGGATCTAATGCTAGTCTATCTAGTACATCGAAACACACCATATCGAATGTACATCTAAGGCACCTTTCACTAATGCCTTTGACTAGATCTACAAGACACCTTTCACTAATGTCTTGTGTCTTTACTCAAGCACCTTTCACTAATGCTTCAAGTCTTGACTTCTAAGCACCTTCCACAAGTGCTTATCCTATAGATGATAGATACCCTTCACTAATATCTTCGTCTTGACACTTGAGACATCTTTCACTAATGTCTTCAACACTACACTTCTTTGAAGAAAGAAAGAGATCATCAACAAGAGGACTTCAATAGCCTTGATGATGAGGAAGCATGGCAACTCATGGACTTGAGCTTGCTCGACTTCAAAGGTGGTGATCTTGCCTTTAAGAGGAACCTAGAAGATCACACAAAACAAAACTACAAACATAGATCTCTTGGATCTAAGGTTAGTGAGATTTAACTCGGGGAGAAAGTGTATTGGAAAGGGGTGAGGTATAATGAAGAAATGGCTCACTATTTATAGAGGAAAAATCCTACTGCTTCCCGGATCCCACGGATCCTTCCACTTGGGATCCGCTAGCACAAAGCTAGGGATCCGTGGTCCGCTCTCTTTGCCCATGGGTATTTTTAGTTATGGGTCATGGGTCATGGGTTATGGGTTGATCCATGGTTTTATTCTAGATACAATGTATCTTAAGGATACAATGTACTTGGTTAAGTGGTATGTATAAAACCATGGGTTATGGGTCAAAACCATTTGCTAGTTTTTATCTATTTAGTATATACTTGTTTTTACCCATTTTAGTATATACTTGTTTTTACCCATTTTAGTATATACTTAGTTAAGTATATGTTAGCCCAATATGTAAACACTAGTTGTTGTACATATGTATATCTAAATCATAAAGTCACTTATACTTGTTTTAGTGTTTTATGTGAAAGCGTAAGTTGTTAGAAAACTATTAGTTCAAACCATTTACGTATTTTATTAGTTTCGTTAAAATGATTTTACGTTTGTTATCGACAAAACATTAGAAGATCGTAAAATATAAATAAACGTTTTTACGGCTTATTTGTATTAACAATATAAAGATATGTAATGAAAAGATAATAGTAGAAGCACAAAACCACAACGTGAGTATTTATAGTGGTTCACCACAAGGATACCTTCCTTGCCCTACTCCACCCCCGAGTCACCTACTCGAGAGTTTGTAAACACTACACCAATATCCTTATGGCGGAGAAGCCTTGAGTAACGTCGCTTAACCTTTTTCCCAGTACAAAGCTAAATACCGAGTTCTTTCACACCAAGGCGAACCACACCTAACACAACATCGCCACCCTTTATACGATGCTAGGCTAACCACCGAGTTCTTTCACACCTTAGGAGAACTACTCCTATCACAACGTCGCCTACCCTTTATTAGGTACTAGGCTAAGTACCTAGTTCCATTGCAATGGAGGAACTACTACCACACTACACCAACGACTAATCCCAAAGGAGATCTACTCCTTTACAACATCATCAAGGACATCAATGTCCTTGGATCTAATGCTAGTCTATCTAGTACATCGAAACACACCATATCGAATGTACATCTAAGGCACCTTTCACTAATGCCTTTGACTAGTTCTACAAGACACCTTTCACTAATGTCGTGTGTCTTTACTTAGCCTTCACAACGTCGCTTAACCTTTTTCCGGTACAAAGCTAAATACCGAGTTCTTTCACACCAAGGCGAACTACACCTAACACAACATCGCCTACCCTTTATACGGTGCTAGGCTAACCACCGAGTTCTTTCACACCTTAGGAGAACTACTCCTATCACAACGTCGCCTACTCTTTATTAGGTACTAGGCTAAGTACCTAGTTCCATTGCAATGGTGGAACTACTACCACACTACACCAACGACTAATCCCAAAGGAGATCTACCCTTTATTAACATCATCAAGGACATCAATGTCCTTGGATCTAATGCTAGTCTATCTAGTAAATCAAACACACCATATCGAATGTACATCTAAGGCACCTTTCACTAATGCCTCGACTAGTTCTACAAGACACCTTTCACTAATGTCGCAGTGTCTTTACTTGAAGCACCTTTCACTAATGCTTCTAGTCTTGATTTCTAAGCACCTTCCACAAGTGCTTATCCTATAGACGATAGATACCCTTCACTAATATCTTCGCCTTGACACTTGAGACATCTTTCACTAATGTCTTCAACACTACACTTCTTTGAAGAAAGAAAGAGATCATCAACAAGAGGACTTCAATAGCCTTGATGATGAGGAAGCATGGCAACTCATGGACTTGAGCTTGCTCGACTTCAAAGGTGGTGATCTTGCCTTTAAGAGGAACCTAGAAGATCACACAAAACAAAACTACAAACATAGATCTCTTGGATCTAAGGTTAGTGAGATTTAACTCAGGGAGAAAGTGTATTGGAAAGAGGTGAGGTATAATGAAGAAATGGCTCACTATTTATAGAGGAAAATCCCATCGCTTCCCGGATCCCACGGATCCTTCCACTGGGATCCGCTAGCACAAAGCTAGGGATCCGTGGTCCGCCTCTCTTTGCCCATGGGTATTTTTAGTTATGGGTCATGGGTCATGGGTTATGGGTTGATCCATGGTTTTTATTCTAGATACAATGTATCTTAAGGATACAATGTACTTGGTTAAGTGGTATGTATAAAACCATGGGTTATGGGTCAAAACCATTTGCTAGTTTTATCTATTTAGTATATACTTGTTTTACCCATTTTAGTATATACTTGTTTTACCCATTTTAGTATATACTTAGTTAAGTATATGTTAGCCCAATATGTAAACACTAGTTGTTGTACATATGTATATCTAAATCATAAAGTCACTTATACATGTTTTAGTGTTTTATGTGAAAGCGTAAGTTGTTAGAAAACTATTAGTTCAAACCATTTACGTATTTTATTAGTTTCGTTAAAATGATTTTACGTTTGTTATTGACAAAACATTAGAAGATCGTAAAATATAAATAAACGTTTTTACGGCTTATTTGTATTAACAAACTGGACACTTTGCAAGAGAATGCAAGTTTGCTAAATATCAGGCAAATAGAATGATTGAAAAACCCAAGCTTGAACTAAAGGAAATTCCTATTACTGAAACAAATCCAAAAGCTTTGGTTGCTCACGAAAATCTATCAGAGGTTGACCGGAGTGCTGAATTTGATGATGAACCAAGAACCTACTCTATGGTCGCAGTGGAAGAGTTTGATTAGAGCACAACTTTTGATGAGGAACCAGATTTGTCGCTTTGGAATCAAAAGATGGTATTGAAGCTTTGATTGGAGCATGGAAAGTGAAGAAGAACCTGCTCGCTTGCTATGGTAGCTACTACACCAAGTTCACCCACTATCTCCGAGATATGTTCTAAGTGTAATGATTTTATCAAAAGTGCTTAAAGATTATGTGACCGAAAGAGATAGTTAGAAGGGCTAGGTCCGAGGTAGCTGGTTATCACATAACTTTAGAGTCAATGGAAGCCAAAATAATCACTCATGAAAATAATAAATGGCTTGGGCGTAAAAATATGAGCAACAAGATTATCAATTAAAATTGAGTGAATGGAAGTTAGGATGTAAGGTTTCGAACTAGAAAAGATGACTAAGGAAAGGGATGAATTGTTAGAGAAATTTACTAGTTGGAATGAACTGCCTTCACATGTTAGTTTTGTTGAAAACGTAAAAGAGCACACATTAAACCGCCTAGGTTTTGTATGGACTTTAGTAGTATGTAAGAGAACCCACCTAGTGATAAGGAGCAAATTGATTCGAGGAGATAACCACTAGTGATGATGAACTCATTAGCTCGTAAGAAAATACATCTAGTAATGAGGAATCAATTAGTCAAACACCTCCCGAATTTAAGAAAGACAAGGGTTATCATGCGCCCTCCATCCACCGGTAGTTTTCAACCACTTAGGACATATGTTTTTGTTTAGAGTAGACAATTTAGAGTTTAGGAAAAGCTACTAGTCAATCTAATATAAGTCCATCTAATTTCGAATTCCCAAAAGAAACAATGAGAAACCTAAGAATGTTAATGTTAAGAGTTCAACAAGACTTTCATCTCAAAGTATCGCTAGACATTCAAAGTAAGACTTCAAGAAACACTTTTCAAAATATCGCTAACTCATTTTGGAATAGTTTTGGTCATTCACCAAAAAGACAGATAGAGAAACACTTTTCAAAATATCGCTAACTCATTTTGGGATAGTTTTGGTCATTCACCAAAAGACAGATAGGTTTGGTCACGTAACTAAAGGAAGCAATTTTGGGATTAGGTGTCAAAATTATGTTTTGTTTGTTATAGTCCCGATCATTTGATTAAGGATCAGAACTTCCACTCAGAATATTTACACAAATTCCCAAAGACCACATCTACCAACCATAAGCCAAGGGAGAATAAATCAGTTTGGAATCACTCACATAGGGTTAACCATAGTAATTTCTCCAAAGACTATAGGTACCCTCATCAGAAAAGACCTTTTTCCAAACCATCAGTACCCTCAAGCAACACTTTTATAAGATATAGGATTTTACAAACACATCAAACCATAATCATAAGAGGCGTATACAATGTTTAGAGAGAGAAAGTTCTAGAGAGAGAAAGGGAAGAGAGTTGGGAACTATGTGAAACAAAGAAAATGGTATTGAGCTCCAACCCCACCTTGGGAGGTAGAGGGTATTTATAGTATTCTTACAAGACTCGCCTCCTACGGGCCGTGAATCGTGCATACAGTGGGTAAAGACCGTCTGCCCTCCACTTGTTACTTAACTAAATACTAAATAATATTAAATGACTACGACCACGAGCTTAACGACACGATACTGAGGTAACCGATACTTTAATGACCGAATTTTCTAATTCCTAACAATCTCCCTAATGGAGGTCACCTCAAATTACATGTATCACAAACAGATATTACATTAAGATAGTTCTTGGATTCTTGTTTAAGTTCATTACTCAGAGCTCGTAGTCTTTGATTCTTCATGTTTTGCATGTTTGATAATTCAAGTGGAGGTCTTTAACAGTACCGCATACAACTTTCGTGATTAGCAATAAAGCGCACGAAAGTGTCTTTGATCACTTTTGTTGAATTGAGGTACACGACCCACGGTTCCCGTTGATCAATGTACAAATCTTGCTGTGATCGGTATAATTGAGGTAAAGAATTTCCTTGACATGGTTTCACATAATTGCTCTAGCGGTTCTCAAACCGAACATCTCAAAGAAGACAACACGGAGTGAGTGAGCCAAAAATTGAGATTCACCGATTGATGAAAAGAGATTTGAAAACAATTGTGTCTCGCTCAATATAAATTGTTTTTGCAATACAACGAAGGTTTTAAGGAAAATCAATTATCAATCATAAACACCTTTTATTTTATAATAATAATACACGATCGATGTGCTAGAAAAGAATTTTAAGCACAACGACTGGTTTTTTTCAAAGGTATCCGTCAATCCATAACTTGAACCAGGACTGATTCATAAATTTGAATCGCTCCATTGTTTATGTTCAGTTGTCACATGGTTGATCTTTCGGATAGATCTCACATGCCACCTACCAAGAGCTTGTTTAATGTTGGCTCTAGAAGGCTTTCCATCTTCATTATGAATGTGTTATCATATCACTCAGATGTTCTGGCAATACCACAAGGATACTGCGTAGGACTCTTAAAATATGTTCTCTTTTTCCACATTGTGTGAAATAGAGAGTCTTCATTGACAGTGTCCTAATGAGATTTGTAGATGATCTCGTGGCTCTAGACTCAGATGTGCACATTTGGTTCCTATGCCGGAGACTAGGGAGAGAGTCTCTTTCTTCAATATCAACCATCTCTAAGAGAAATTCGATAGATGATGTAGGTTTCCCGTGAGAATGAAACAAGTCCTTTTAAGAGGAACTTAAGTAGCTTGGAAAGATGTAGTGCGGTCGTCACCGGGTCCATGACGTCTTGTCTTTAATACCGGTGTTACTTTGGTAACCACCAAGAGTATATGAATCGAACCCGTTTACGCCTAAGGTTGAAATAATGGAGGCTATTTATTTTCACCCTTTCACATTTATTTCTTTTTCATTCTTCAACCCCTTCGATGCTTACCGAGACTTCATTACTAGAACCTTGTTGGGTTTATTCCGTTCTAGCTCTATCTCATCCGCACTCTTCCCATATCTCACTTTTCTCCTTTTTTCATCATACCTAAGGACTCTACACTATCTAGTGGATTGTCTCGGTAGATCCCTCGCTCTTTGGCGTGATCGTGGGAACGAATACCTAACCTAACCATCCTTATATCACCATACATAAAGTAAATTTGGTCGGTCTTTTTGGTATTGTTCATCAGCCATTGGAACCAATTGAAAACCATTTGAAATTCAATCCAGGTACTTGTGATATATTATCAAAGCATTTTGTACCTAAATCGTTTTTGATATTTTAGAAAATAGCTCCCCCTCAACATGTGCATCGTATGTTTGAAATCAGTTTGACACATGGAGGCAAGAGGAAAAATTCACTTCTTTGATCAATTATTTTCTAAAATATCGACATTACTTTCCGATCAAAATCGGTGTTTCACATCTTGTTAAAGTTATTTTGGGAAAGAAGGTGGTTTTCAAAATTTGCTCCCCTCAATATGTGCATCGATTTTGAAATTGTTTAGCACATATTAGGAAAACTCTGCACTTAGAGACAAATCAATCACGATTCAATCCTTATTGGTTTGATATAGATGCTCCCCCTTAACATGTGCATGGAAAATTTGAAATCGTTTGGCACATGTGGGGAGGAGTGCTTGTTATTATATTTCTAAACCACTTATCGAATTATCAGTTTATATCCAATTTAAATCACAAATTCTCCCCCGATCACAATTTTCAAATCCTTTGAGATTTGTGATCTCTATTGATTTAAATTAATTTTTGAAAAACTTTTGAGGAGAATTGTGACTTGTTTTTGAAAATCATTTTAACTGATAAGGATCATATTTTGAAACTTTAAACTCCATTGATCAAACATGCATAAATATCATTTGAAAACATAACATTAGCCAAGGTCTTGAACCAATTGTATAAAACATTGTAAAACATTGTTCTTTTAGATTATCCGAAAGTAGACCTTGCTCGTTTACGTGCCAATTGTATGAAAAATAACCTTTTTGATTTTATTGAAATCATTATCCCCCTCAATCAATGACATCAGTTGTTGATTGAGAGATAGAGCTTTTGATAATTGATAAGTCCAGATGATTTTCAACAATAGAGACCGAGTTATTTTCAAAGCAATTTTGTTTTCATTAGATGACAAATATTTTTCAGAAGAATTTATAGAAGGAAAAATATTTGTGAAAGAAACATTTGTCCTTTTGGTGACAACCATGTGTTTTTAGAATCAGATTCTGAGATTTGAAAAATAAGATTAAGCATGGCTCTGTTCTTTCTTTTAAAACGGGTTACTGCCTGAATTGACAATAAACCACCATTTTTCTCTGTCTCATTTTTTTTAAGCAATTTATGTACATTCGAAGAACATCTAAAGACCCGTGACACTCTTTGAATGTCAACACAAAGTCCGTAGATGTTATCGAATTAATAAAACATGACAAAATGACAATATTTTTTGGAATTTTCGAGTTTTCAAATTTTATGGATTTTTGAAATTTTATATTTTCTATTTTCTTTTGTGGGTTATAATTTTGTATTTTCTTTTGAAAAAATATATTTACAAGAGATAGATGAAGACAAACATTTACTCCTCGCCTTCCTCTTGAAGACGTTTGAGTGTTTCGGGTTGTAGACTCTTTAGACCAAGTTGTGGAAGGATAAACTCAAAACGTTCTCTAGGAAGAGCTTTGGTGAAGATGTACGCTAACCGGTATTCGATCCTCACAAAATAGAGTTCTACCACACCTTTTTCCACTTGTTCCCGAATGAAATGATGTCGAATGTCGATGTGCTTTGCTCTTGAATGTTGAACGTTGTTGCGGAGAGAGAAATGGCACTTTTGTTATCACAATACTGAGGGATTTTGTTGAATTCAAAGCCATAGTCGATAATTGGGATCTCATCCATAGGATTTGAGCACAACAAGATGACATGGCTATGTATTTAGCCTCTGTAGAGGATATAGAAGTACTCATTTTTCTTTGAAGACCACTCACAAGCTTATCACCCAAAAATAGAGCACCTCCGGACGTGCTTCGACGTGTATCTTGACATCCCGCATGGTCGGCATCTCGCATAGGTCGTTAGTGACATACCGGTGTCCTTCGAGTACCAAATACCCATGTTGATGGTTCCTTGAGATACCGAAGACCCGCTTAACTACTTCAAGGTGCTTTTGGTAGGCTTAGCACGGTATCTAGCACACATGCATACAAATGAATGTAATGTCCGGTCTCGCGATGGTACATCGGGGATCCAATCATCTCATCCGTTTGGTATGCTCCACCATGGGAGTGTCAACGGTGTCACAAGTGTCAAATCCAAATTTCTTTAAAATTTCATTAGCATATTTAGATTGATTGATAAAAATGCCTCCGGGACTTTGTGAAATTTGTAATCCCAAGAAAATGACATTTGTCCCATCATTGACATTTGAAATTTGGAGCCCACCTCCTTAGAAAACGATCACATTCATTGGGGTCACGAGGCAAAAATAATATCATCAACATAGATTTGAACGTGAATTAAGTGTTTGCACGACTTTCGGTGAACAATATCGGATCAATCGCTCCTTTCTTTGAATCCAGAGATAGAAGAAACTTTGATAGCGTGTCGTACCATGCCCTTGGAGCTTGCTCCAAATCGTAAAGAGCCTTTTTCAAGCGATAGACATGAGTAGGATGCTCGATTCACAAAACCTTCGGTTGGGCGGCGATACGACTTCTTTAAGATCTCTGTTAAGAAAAGCCGTCTTTACATCCATCCGATAGACTACCATGTTCTTACTAGCAACGTTGGCTAGGAAGATTTTGGTTGCCTCGATACGTGCAACCGGAGCAAATGATTCTTCAAAATCAATACCCTCCTCTTGACGGTAACCTTTTGCAACTAATCGAGCCTTGTTCTTTAACACATCACCATGCTCATCAAGTTTTACTTTGAAGATCCACTTTAGAGCAATGATCATAGTACGATCGGGAGCGGTACTAATTCCCATACATCTAGTCGATCGAACTCATGAATTTCTTCTTGCATGGCATTGAACCATTGTCTTCATTCATGGCGGTTTAACGCCTTTTGGTTCGACCTTGGATAGTACGGAGTTGAAGAAGCACCATAAGGCATCGGTTGCAAGTTGTTTACGAGTGGATATTGGACGAGAGGGTTTCCAATGATGTTGTCCAATGGATGGTCATGTGTCCATTTTCTAAGGTGTTCGTGTGGTTGTTGTTGAGGAACCAAGTAGCAGTAGTCGTTTCCCAATGAAGATGGTTCGATGATGGTTCAGAGAAAATATGTTCTCAAAGGGAGCATCTTCGAGAGTAGCAAAGGGTTATCTCCATCATAGGTTCCTAAAACAATTCCATGATGTACATTTGATGATTGAGGAATTGATGATGAAACCGAGTGATCGCCAGCGAGGGCGCTTCTTGACTCAATGACATAGAAACCAAGGGTTATCTACATTGATGTGGATAGGAGCAGCCTTTGTTGATGGATTTGATGATCATTTGCAATTGGCTCATAGTGTTCATCAAACATTGGATCAAACAATTTCTTCAAATCATCTTCAAGGAGGTACATATGGAGTTCTTTGGTGAGGATTTGTACAAGAGAAGAACTAATGGGACTACTTGATGAAGGTTGTGATGCGGGTCCGAATCGGATTGTCTTGGAGCCATTTGACCGGTCACTCATCGAACGTAACGTGAATTGTTTCCATGATATTTCGGGTTCTTTTGTTGTAAATTCGGTATCCTTTTCTCGCTTTGGTGCATATCCTACAAATACTCCAATGTCCGCTTTACCTTTGGTTTACCTAAATCTTGACCTCATTAGTTGGATAACACAATGCACCAAACACACGAAGGAATGATAGATCAAGTTTTCGATTGTGGACAAGTTCATATGGAGTTTTTCCATGAGTTGTGTAAATTAGGGATCGATTTTGAGTGTAGCATGCGGTGGCAATGGCTTGACCCGAGAAACGTTGGAACCTTTGAGTAAATCGGCATTGTTCTTGCGGCTTCCACAAGAGTTCGATTTCCTTTCAACTACACCGCTCATTGAGGGTTCGTGGAACACTTCTTTGATGACCGATTCCAACATTTTCATAAAACTCACTAAGTTCTTTATTGACAAACTCGGTTCCATTGTTTGTTCGGATGATTCTGATACCTTGTTAAGTCAAACTCGCAATTTGTTTGATAAGTTTAATGATGACATCCGGGTTTCATCCTTTGTCCTCAAGAACTTAACCCAAGTAAATCGAGAGTAATCATCAACCACAACTAACACATATTTCTTCCCTTTAATAGTCTGCACTCTCATGGGTCCACATAAATCCATGTGAATGGTTTGAAGAACTTCCATAACTGAATTTGTGGTTTGGGTTTGTGGGTGTACTTCCTGCTTTTTCCCAATTGGCATGCTGAACAAAGATGATCATTTTCATACTTTAGTCTAGGTAAGCCTCTTACCAAGTCCTTTCTGGAAAGATCATTTATGGTGCCGAAGTTCAAGTGATTGAGACGACGATGCCATAACCATGACTTTGTTTTCGAAGCCTTTGACAACAAGAAAATTGGAGAAGACTTCATCATATCCTTGATAGAGATGGTGTATAGGTTTGAACCACGTGTTCCTCTTAAAATTTCTGCACCATCAAGTTCTCTAATGAAACAAGTATGTTTTCTGAAGGCCACTTCTAGATCGTAATCACGAATTGGCCGACAAAAATAAGTTATGACCAAGACCTTCAACGTAATATACCACGGAGATTACACTATCACCAACAACATAATCTCCATAACCCATAATTGCACCGAAATGATCGTTCCCGAATCTAACGGTCCCGATGAATTTACTCACGAAGTTCATGAGCGCGACCGGTCTCCAAATATATGCTTGGAACGACTGAGTCCAAGTACCACGTAACGATTTGAGCGACTGCGGTTGAACACAGACAAGAATGGATAACTGGATAATTGGGATCCCCATGCAAGAATGGGTTCCATTTGGTTAGTAACAATGATTGGAACACCTGCATCGGAAGTAGAAACAATGGAATCATCAGGGATAGATGCAGTGCTGGTGTATACATTAGACCAATTCAAAGTATGTTCACTTCTTAAAGGAATAGTTCTACCATTAGGCATCCCATTTCCTAATGGGGATTGATCTGGATAATTTAGGGCACAACTCATTAAGATTAAATTTGCGGCCAGTAGGTATCCATTGATAACCTATATTACTAAAGTTTCTTCCTGTGGGTTTCCAATGTTTTCTAACCTTCTTCTGCCTTTGCTTTCTAGCCTTCTTAGCTTGATTTTTAGCATTAAAAATTTTAACTTGGTATTTAACAGCATTAATCAAATCATTCACACCACATACATGATTAGTAATGAAACCAAGCAATCATCATTCCATGTTTTGCCAAAAGTAGCGTAATTCGCATTAATTACAAAGACGCTTAGAGATAACACTAGAATCAACACGATTCATTTTATTCAAATTCTTCCTAAGATGATCTTCTACTCTCTTCCACCGAACATTCCTAGCTTGCAGGTCCTATCATTCTTTGTGTTGCCTCGAGGCTTTGACACGCTCGCTTTGGTGTCACTTTCTACTCTTGTAGAGGAATGGGAACATTAGTTAGTTTTGCTACTTTTTGCAATTCAGGTTTAGAAGTGCTGGGATCTGAGCTACTTGAAGGCACATTAAAATTCACTTTCTTAATACTAGGCATAGAAGTGTTGGGATCTGAGCTACTTGAAGGCACATTGAAACTCACTTTCTTGATACTGGGCATAGAATGGGTTACATACTTAGCACAAGGCATAGAACAAGGTATCACAGCTTTATCTTTCTCACATAAGGATTTAGGACATGTTGCTCTTAAGCATTCTAACAGCTCCTGAGATCGTTTGGCTTGAATGCAAGCAAACCTAATTTTACTATCAAGTGGTTTATTTATGTAATCCTCTTCTACAATCTCACGGAGACATTCTAGACTATCCTTAAGGTAAAAGAAATAGTTATGAAACACAAGTTCGTTATTTCTAAGATGAGGAGGAATGTATTTAATAAATACAAGATATTTTGAGTCGTGAGATGACTTTGATGCAACATTCTCATTAAAACAAGTGGCATTTTCTCTTTTACCTGACTCTTCAGATTCTCAATTTCCTTTTGCAACGAAGTTATTTTTTCATTGTTTTTGTCACGAGTGACTTTCATTGAGTCATATAACTCTTTGAAGTGTCGTTTGACCTTTTCATTTTCTTCTAGAAAACTCTCATTTTCTTGTTGTAATACGTTAATGATGTTTTGAAGATGAAAGTTTTGAGAAACTTGAGAATCTAAAGAAGGAGGCATTTGGGAGCCAGTCACATTGTTATTTTCACCCTTTAATTGTGAAATTTGGGCTTTCAACTTTACGATCGTGTTACAAAGTGAGCTTGAATCATTCATCACGTTTGTTTATTTCAAAAGCGCATCAAACTCGGAACATTTGAGGATGTCTTGATGTTTGAGGTTTTTACATTTTCTTTGAGATGTTGATATTTTAGTTGCAAGTCAAAATGTTCAACTCCTAGCTTAGAAAGATATTTTACCAAATTATCGTGATCATCCTGGTCAATTTTCTAATTTAGTTTTGAGTTTTTGTTTTCAAGCTCAATAACACGATCATGGGAAACTTTCAAAGCAACAGATAATTCATGAAATTGAGAAGCAGTAATAGAATGCTTAGTAACAGTATAAAATACATCTTGAGCCACACAACTCAATACTAAGTTCTCATTTAAGATATGCAGATTCTTCCTTTCAATTTCATTACATTTGAGTTCCCGTTCATAATCATTGACCTCAACTATCATTGCATCAAATTCCTTTTCATTTCTTTAATATCCGAGTCTATCCCTTTTGAAGACTCTCAAATTGACCTTTAATTGTTTAAAGAAAGGCATGACCTCGGTTAGATAGCATTCTTTAGTTTGCTCAAAACCCTTTCCCCTTCGCTATCCACAGAGGTGTGATTCTTTTCTTACATGTTGTCACACCCCAAAATATCGCAATGAACGATAGTGTCATTGGGGTATGGCGTCATAGCACAAAGTATGGATAAAGAAAACGACCTCTATAATGAGGCGTTTTAAAGAGTTTACCATTCGATTAAATAAGTTAAAGTTTACAACTCATGAGATCCCAAAGTTTGACAATACATAAAGGTTTACAAAACATGTCGAATGGTAATAGATAAAACACTAGACTCCAATGTATGCCATGAGACCCAAAAGCTCCATGAAATGCTATCGCCTTACAACCCGAGATAAATATGCTAAAAGTGTCAACACAAAGGTTGGTGAGTTCATAAGTTTGTGATAAAATGATCCAAATACTTAGAGAAATGTTCACACAAAGAAAGGCATTGTAAATCCACTCGGTTCCAAGTTCGCCCATACAAAACTTGCAACCTGTGTGTTCACAATCCATTGCCTAAAATAGAATGACAATCATGAATATGCGCATTAAGGTAGTTAAAAGTATAAATGTCACCACAAGAGTCTTCCAACATATAAATATTGGGATGTTTGTAAATTAATAGCCTTCCAACAACTTAATTTGGAGCCACTAATTCTTTTATGTTTGTTCCAAATATGCATATAAAATCAAGTATAACCCAATCAAGTATATAACGCAATCAAGTGTAAAGTATAAGTAATGTTGTTTGGCAAAAGAGTCTAAACGTTTGGATAAATAAGCATATATCTCACCCCAAATAGTTTATAGGAATTTAAATGAGTAAAAGCGGGGTATGAACTCACCTGGTATGATTGATATGCTAACAAAATGAAGTGCACTAAAATGAGGCTCGGAAACTATCCGCGACCTAAATGAATGTCATGACTTGAGTTATGATATGTTGTTGTGAATCGTGATACAATGTCGCATGCAACTCCATATGATATCCATACCACTTGTATGCGTTTGGAAATAATGTTTATCGTCAAAATATGTTTATGACATCCCGTCATATTATAAAGTACTTTACAAGTATTTACGTTGAAATGATATCCCACGATAGTCATTTAATGATTTATTGTGAAATTATAACTTTTAAATCAGTAAACTAATGTCGTTGAAATTTTCATAAAAGTGACTAAAATGGCCTTGAAAAGTTAGTCGCAAAATGGTGCACGTCGAGTGTTAGGAAATGAACTCAACGGTTTTAGGAAGCTTGTATCATTATCTCAAAGTTTTAGTGTTTAAGTTTCCATCCTAGAGGTCTCGATCACCAAGAAAAATATAGGTTAAGTATTGCACTTTAGTCCAAAAGTATAGTTTAAAGGATGGTTTTCGGCAAAGTTTTAGTGACTATATGTTATTCGTTACAACTCCGCTCAACAAACGGTTGGACATTTTGGAAAATATGCTAGGCGAACTTACTTTTACTAGAAGACATCACGTTATAAAAAGTTCTACATCATTGTTAAAAACGTCCGCCAACATGGTCCTTTAGTTGCCGTAGTATGTTTGTAATAAAGAATATATTAATTTTGCTAATAGAATAAAGTCACGCAACTTGGTTTATCGCGTGTAATTTAATCGTTACAAGTCCGTTTTCTCGTTTTCTACCTCCTTAGATTCGTGTCAAAGTATACTAATATATTTTTGATAAGTCGACACAATTTATAAAGCTTAAGACTCATTTTGACTCGTAAGAGTAACATTTTCATGCTTGAAATTTCGAAATTAATAGTTTTATCGTCAAACTTGAAAATTCATAACTTCTTCGTTATAGCTCCGTTTTAATCCGTTCAAACGGCCACGTTTTCGTTTTAAAGTGTATTTTCTAATTATCTAGCCCAAAAATATTTATCTACTGTCGGATTTTCCCAGAATTAAAAATATGGACAGACCTTATTCAAAATGTGTCGAAATGAGTTTTTCTCGCGCCAAACCTATTCTAACCCATTCAAAACAACTCCGAAGCTATTCTAATCCTACCATACACCTTCTTAGGGTGTCATGGTTTCCTAAACATCACCAAAACTAATATATAACAAGGAGTAATTATAGGATGGATTATATATATTCATAACTCTTGAAAATCATTGAAAAAGTGGTACAACATCATATGACTTGCATGTTTTTGCTCAAATATGATGAAATGAATATGAAATGAATATGTAAGATGAAAAATAAACATGAGATGCTTACAAGAATACTTGATGAGGTTTAAGGACAAAAGGGTTTTTCCTAATCAATTGAGGTTTGTATTGCAAAACCTATGCAACAAATGATACTAGTGTATATAAAAACTTGTCTTGAAAACTTGGAAATGATTCTCCTCTTGATCCTTGGCTGCCGAAATTTTAGAGAGAAAAGAGAAGAGTTTATTTGATCTTTTGGTTTACAAATGGTTAAGTGAAGTGAAATTGGTGATAAGTTAAAGTATAATACATGTATGCTAGGATATTTTGCAAATATCTATTGTGACTCATCAAGAGTGTCTACCAAATTGAAAGAAAGAGGCCAAATGAAACTTGAGTTACTAATTATTTTTTTTTTGTTTATAAGCATAAGTGTAGACGTATGTAAGTAAAGTGAAGACTTGTGGTAAGTTGTAGTCATTTGTAAATATTTAGGGTAGCGTTGGATAAAAATAAATTTTCACGGGTCAAGATAAAATATATTGAGGTCATAAAAATTAGAAAAAATACATTTCTTGAAAGATTTGAGTGAATAAATATTTATCGGATTGAATTTAAGAAAACCGTCGTAATTTATATAAACATAACAATTTGTATACGAAATAAATTTAAAACACCGGGTAAACTAATAATAATATTTTTATAGACTTAATATGAGTATAAAAATATATTGTGATTAATTTTTGGAAGTATCGTATCAATTGTTCAAAATAATGTTTACGCGATAACGTTTATTTAATATGAAATTATGCGTTTAATGTGAAATGCAAAACTATGCATGAGCTAATATGATAAATGTAGAGTTTAAGAAATGACCAAAATTGAGAATTGTGACATTCTTCCCGAATTAGACATAGGTGATCGTGCTATGTATAATTTAGGAGTAACTATGCAATGCTTGGACTAATCGACTCATATGATGTTTGGTGTTGAGTCATAAGTCCGCATGTATAAAGAATGCGCACTTATAATGATATGATGAGGCTGCTACGATGATGTAGTTATAGTCTAGGGTCAATGATGTAACCTAGTTCTCTATAACCGATGCTTCGATACCAATCTGTCACACCCCAAAATATCGCAGAGGAACGAATAGTGTCATTGGGGTATGGACGTCATAGCACAAAGTAACGGATAAAGAAAACGACCTCTATAATGAGACGTTTTAAAGAGTTTACCATTCGATTAAATAAGTTAAAGTTTACAACACATGAGATTCCAAAGTTTGACAATACATAAAGGTTTACAAAACATGTCGAATGGTAATAGATAAAACACTAGACTCCAATGTATGCCATGAGACCCAAAAGCTCCATGAAATGCTATCGCCTTATGACCTGAGATAAATATGCTAAAAAGTGTCAACACAAAGGTTGGTGAGTTCATAAGTTTGTGATAAAATGATCCGAAATACTTTGAGAATGTTCACAGGCAAAGTTTTTATAGAAAGGCATTGTGAATCCACTCGGCCCAAGTTCCGCCCATACAAAACTTGCAACCCGCGTGTTCACAACCCATTGCCTAAAATAGAATGACAATCATGAATATGATTAAAGTAGTTAAAAGTATAAATGTCACCACAAGGGTCTTCCAACATATAAATATTGGGATGTTTGTAAATTAATAGCCTTCCAACAACTTAATTTGAGCCACTAATTCTTGTATGTTTGTAAATTAATAGCCTTCCAACAACTTAATTTGGAGCCACTAATTTTGTATGTTTGTAAATTAATAGCCTTCCAACAACTTAATTTGAGCCACTAATTCTTGTATGTTGGTTCCAAATATGCATATGAAATCAAGTATAACCCAATCAAGTATATAACGCAATCAAGTGTAAAGTATAAGTAATGTTGTTTGGCAAAAGAGTTTAAATGTTTGGATGAATAAGCATATATCTCGCCCCAAATAGTTTATAGGAATTTAAACGAGTTAAAGCGGGGTATGAACTCACGGTAATCCTTAAAAGTTTATAGTAATTATGAAAGTAAATGAAAATAGTTGAGCATGTATCTCCCCCAAAAGTAATTCAAAACGTATAAAAGTAGGGGCTATGAAACTCACCTGGTATGATTGATATGCTAACAAAATGAAGTGCACTAAAATGAGGCTCGGAAACTATCCGCGACCTAAAATGAATGTCATGACTTGAGTTATGATATGTTGTCGTGAATGCGTGATAGTGTGATACAATGTTGTGCATGCAACTCCATATGATATCCATACCACTTGTACGTTTTGGAAATAATGTTTATCGTCAAAATATGTTTATGACATCCCGTCATATTATAAAATACTTTACAAGTATTTACGTTGAAATGATATCCCACGATAGTCATTTAATGATTTATTGTGAAATTATAACTTTCGTCAGAAATAATGTCGTTGAAATTTTCATGAAAATGACTAAAATGGCCTTGAAAAGTTAGTCGTAAATGGTGCACGCCGAGTGTTAGGAAATGAACTCAACGGTTTTGGGAAGCTTGTATCATTATCTCAAAGTTTTAGTGTTTAAGTTTCCATCCTAGAGGTCTCGATCACCAAGAAAAATATAGGTTAAGTATTGTACTTTAGCCCAAAAGTATAGTTTAAAGGATGGTTTTCGGCAAAGTTTGAGTGACTATATGTTATTCGTTACAACTCCGCTCAACAAACGGTTGGACATTTTGGAAATATGCTAGGCGAACTTACTTTTACTAGAAGACATCACGTTATAAAAGTTCTACATCATTGTTAAAACGTCCACCAACATGGTCCTTTAGTTGCCGTAGTATGTTTGTAATAAAGAATATATTAATTTTGCTAATAGAATAAAGTTACGCAACTTGGTTTATCGCGTGTAATTTAATCGTTACAAGTCCGTTTTCTCGTTTTCTACATCCTTAGATTCGTGTCAAAGTATACTAATATATTTTTGATAAGTCGACACAATTTATAAAGCTTAAGACTCATTTTGACTCGTAGAAAGAGTGACATTTTCATGCCGAAATTTCAAAATTAATAGTTTTCTTCGTCAAACTTGAAAATTCATAACTTCTTCGTTATAGCTCCGTTTTAATCCGCTCAAGCGCCACGTTTCGTTTTAAAGTGTATTTTCTAATTATCTAGCCCAAAAATATTTATCTACTGTCGGATTTTCCCAGAATTAAAAATATGGACAGACCTTATTCAAAATGTGTCAAATGAGTTTTTCTCGCTGCCAAACCTATTCTAACCCATTCAAAACAACTCCTGAGCTATTCTAATCCTACCATACACCTTCTTAGGGTCTCATGGTTTCTAGACATCACCAAAACTAATATATAACAAGGAATAATTATAGGATGACTTATATATATTCATAACTCTTGAAAATCATTGAAAAGTGGTACAACATCATATGGCTTGCATGTTTTGGCTCAAATATGATGAAATGAATATGAAATGAATATGTAAGATGAAATATAAACATGAGATGCTTACAAGAATACTTGATGAGGTTTAAGAACAAAAGGGTTTTTCCTAATCAATTGAGGTTTGTATTGCAAAACCTATGCAACAAATGATACTAGTGTATATAAAAACTTGTCTTGAAAACTTGGAAATGATTCTCCTCTTGATCCTTGGCTGCCGAAATTTTAGAGAGAAAAGAGAAATAAGTTTGATCTTGTTTTGTGAAATGAGTGAATGAAGTGAAATGTTAGGATATAGTATTATAAGTATAAGATATTTAAGAGATTTTGAGGTGACTCACCATGTTGGTCGACCAAATTGAAAGAAAGAGGCCAAATGAAACTTGAGTTACTAATTACTTTTTTTGTTTATAAGCATAAGTGTAGATGTATGTAAGTAAAGTGAAGACTTGTGGTAAGTTGTAGTCATTTGTAAATATTTAGGGTAGCGTTGGATAAAAATAAATTTTCACGGGTCAAGATAAAATATATTGAGGTCATAAAAATTAGAAAAAATACATTTCTTGAAAGATTTGAGTGAATAAATATTTATCGGGTTGAATTTAAGAAAACCGTCGTAATTTATATAAACATAACAATTTGTATACTAAATAAATTTAAAACACCGGTAAACTAATAATAATATTTTATAGACTTAATATGAGTATAAAAATATATTGTGATTAATTTTTGAAGTATCGTATCAATTGTTCAAAATAATGTTTACGCGATAACGTTTATTTAATATGAAATTATGGCGTTTAATGAAATGCAAACTATGCATGAGCTAATATGATGAATGTAGAGTTTAAGAAATGACCAAAAATTGAGAATTGTGACATTCTTCCCATGTCAGAGGAATCACGTCCTCGTGATTCAATCGATGATACTACAACAACCGAATAGAAGTTATTGAGGTTTTTAAGTTTTTAGACCATATTTTCACTACAACAACCGAGCTTAATCTTCATCAAACACAACTCCTTTATCATTGAATCGATCCTACATCAACTTTATCATAACATACCTTCATCAATGGCAACTCAACAAGACATTCATGCAAACGGCCGAAAACCGCCCTCCTATGTTGGAAAAAGGTGGATATCTTCAATGGACAAGTCGATGCCATTACATTAAGACCAAACCTAATGGAAAATTGATGATTTAATCCATAACGAATGGAACCTTCATACCGACAAGTCCAAGACCGGAAATGCTAATGCAACACCTCCCGTCCCACCATTTTTTCGTCTTCAAAAGAATCGGAATACTCAAGAGGATCGTAAACAAGTCGAAGCGTGATGATATGGCAATTCATATTGTCCAACCGTTAACCAAGAGACATCTTTGCCGCAGAGACAAGCCAGAAACTGCTGAGATATGTGGGAACGTGTTAGACGGCTTTGTCATGGAACCGAATTGGTCAAAAGATACGAGAATAAGTCGCTAACTCGCTTGGGAAAAGTTTACATCCACTCCAGAGAATCCATTGAATCCTACTATGGAAGGTTCTGCACTTTAATGAATGAGTCGATCATAAACAAGTTGACACCCAGAACTATCGTGAGCAACATCAAGTTCTTGAACAATCTACCGTAAGAATGGGGACGATATGTCACTATTGTCAACCAAACAAAAGACTTACATCAAGTGAACTTTGATCAACTCAACGATTTTCCTCAAACAAAACCAAAATGAAGTGAATGAAGTCGAAAAGAAAGATTAGCAAAGAATCATGATCCATTGGCACTCATTGCAAAGACTCAAACTCCAAGTGAATACACAACAACAAGCTTCATCATCTTCCACTAACAACAACTTGCAAGAATACATTCCACAACAACAAGTCATATCCTCAACAACAATTCTATCCACCGTAACAACAACATTACTCAGAACAAGGAATCACGATCTTGAAATTGAACAAGAACAAACTTTGCTACAGCATTTGCATTTTGGGTACAAGATTCGAAGTCGTTATTCCACACCAACTAACAACAACCAAAGGATTTCATCAAACACTGCAATGTGCAAATTGCACAAACGGTGTGAATACGGGTCATCAAGGACAAATGGTTCGAGCTATCATAACCCACAGGATATGCTACCGATTTCGGATGGGTAATCAAAGCGTTCAATCGTAATCACTCAGTCGTAATGTTGGAAATCGATGGGTCGAATGTTGGAATAGAAAGAAATGGTAATCGAATGGGAATGTTGTACCCAATGCTGGGAATTATGGAAATGTGAATCGTGGTAATCGTGTTAAGTGTTATAACTGCCAAGGAGTGGGTCATGGCAAGGAATTGTCCAACTGTCAAAAAGAAGGATCTTCATGATCTTCGTAAAGCTATCATGTTGGTACAAAAGAAAATGCAGGACTTCAATTGAGTGTTGAGGAACATGACTTTATGGCTATTATGGATGATTTGAAGACCCGAGGAAATCAATGCAAACCGCATCTTCATGGCAAATCTTCAAGAGACTAAGTACGACACCGACTCGACGCACTCCTGCCTATGACGCCAATGCAGATTCGAGGTACCAATCACGATCCATGCTATAACAATGTCATATTTAATGTGTTTACTGACGCACAAAGATTCTCGTGACATCGTAACCTACTTATGATACATACCGGACAATCCGAGTTGTAGCAATACTAACTCTAAGACTCGGATGTGATCCTAGGGAGACTGTGCGGCACAAAATACTAAGACCGATGAGGAAACACGTGCTTATTTTGAATCATTAATCAATAATCGCGGCATTGAAATCGAAAAGTTAGAACGGTCAATCATGGGTTAAGACCTCGAATGCTAAATTGACCACCGAGCTTGAGAGTTACAAGGAGAACGCAAAAGCCTTTGAATTTCATAAAACAAAGAATCATAATTAGAAATTGGTTATCGAAATTTGGTTTCTAAAGAACAACTATTGCAAATCAAGTATAACACACTTGATGTGAATTTGAACTTGAAAATTAAATCTTTAAACAAGGAAATTTCGATTTAAATGACCAACTTTCTAAACAAAAGAAATGTTTTCTCGATCTTGAAAGAGAAGAAGCGTTGATTATTGATTTTCAAAACGAGAAGATTCTCTTCTTGATTAATGATTTTTCAAAACTATCAAGATGCTTTCTAATCAAGTAAACCCGCCATACCAATCATAGAATGACACTTGGTAACGACCCTTCTTCGCTCCTCAAGAAAGCTCGAAACCTCGTAATGTGTTAAACAATGGAAATGTTTTACATGAACCCATTATTGTTTGTGATTCTCTTGAAAATTTAGAACTATCCGAGGAGAGTAGATAAAAAATGAAACAAAAAATCCGGAAATCAAACCAATTGATTATAACAAATGGAACAAAATTAACGAATTACTTTTGTTAATCAAAAGAAAAGTCAAAGTTTTCCATCACACCAAGTGTTTCAAACAAAGAGTCAACCCTCGTTTCAAAATCTGCTTTAAAACCGCTTGTTGTCTCAAATTCTCTTCGAACATTGAACAAATGTCTTCAAACAATCCTTTAACACAAGTGAATGAAGTGATGCGAGAAGTATTTAGAAAATGTGAAAACTAGAATTGCGGATCTTCAAGACATCGTTAAAACTAAAACCAATATTACAACAAACATCCGTTTAATAGTTTTGATAATGAAAATAAAAAGTACTTTGAAACTCAAATTGCCCTCGCCTAAATAACATCAACTCAAGGGTAATTCATTTTGAACAAGCGCTTTTGAAAGAAACAATGACTTTGTCAAGGACCATAAATCCTCGGTAAAGCAAGTTAATGACCGTGTCGAACACATCAAATTTTTGGAAAATTTAAATGACTCTCTCTTCAAGATGTTCGACCACCGATATTATGTCCATTATTTTACAAACATATTCTCGTTGAAGATCATGAAAGACTCCAATGAGACCTCTAAAATTGTTTCAAAATATGAAAAGCACTTGAGAAACTTGAAAAGAAAATGTCTCATATTTTAAACAACTTGATCGAAAACCGAGGAATGCAAGTATGACAAACCGTCAGATGTAGCGTGCTTACAATGACATGAAAGCGAAAAATGATCTTTGAGGCTCACCGAATGTCAAAAGGAAAGACAAGGGATACTAAGATTCCAAAACCATTGACCGAGGAGAAAGAAAATGTTCCCAAATGTGTTTTAAAACCAAAATGTTTGTTTCTATGCCTCCAAAAGTCAATGAGAAAATGATTTATCAAAATTAGTCACTCCACCGCCTTGCCTAAACAAAATGTTGATAAAGGAAAAGCGCTATCGAGAAACCAAAAGTTTTAGCACTGGCCTTTTTAAGATGAGTACCACTACTAATGCCTCCACATCTAAAACATATGGAACAAACGACATAAGTTTAGAAAAGCACTCTAAAGAGACTAGGAAAGCTGAAACCACTTCTCTAGATAAAAATGTGAATCCTAATGAGTGTGCCTTACCTTCTACAGACTAGGAAGCACCTCTAGGAGCAAGCAGACTAAAGCCCAAGAGCAATACAAGGAACAATAGAGTCTCGCTTGCCTCTAAGAGAAGTCGCTTGAATAAAGAGAAGAAAGTAGAAGAACACCCTAGGAATTTACCGCTTTGTTATAAGAAAGACATTTCATCCGAATGTAATGAACCTATGAAACTTGCTAAGTCTAATGAATGTGTTGAATCTCTTTGTTTAACTTGCAAGAAATCTTTAACTAATGTTCATGATGATTGTGTTTCTAAGAATAAGATTGTTAAGCTTGTTAAGAAGAATGTTCCCAAAAGAACTTATGTTAAACGAATAGGAAGACTAGTTGAGACTTAGGCTTTACACTACCGATAGGAGCATAATGTTTACTTTAGGGATGACATTTGAAACCCACTGGTAGAACTTTCACACTCTAGAATGGTAGAATGAGTGACGAACCCGTCTTACCAATAGATAACTTCTATGAGTGTGATCAGATTTTACCTCTAACCCAAAGGAACCAAAATCAAAACGGTTTCCAAAATCTTCTTCTTCGTTATTGGCGTGTTATTGAAATATGTCTTTGATCGTCGACTCGTTGCTCCAAGCACATGACCGAATCAAGTCAGCCGATCAATTTCGCTTGGAAATTCATGGAACCGTGACGTTTGAAATGATCATGTAGCGCCTATCATGGGTTATGGAGATCTACCTTTTGGAAATTATTTGATCACTCGGTTTACTATGTCGAAGGTCGACATAATTTGTTTTCAACGGCGCCTGTGATGCGATTTAGAAGTTGCATTAGGAGAAATTCATGCTTCGTTAGAAACTTGATGGCAATCGATCTCTTAACCGGGAATCATGATACAAACTTGTATGCTATCGACATAAATCAAATGGCCTCTTCATCACCAATATGTCTTATGACACGAGCATCCGAACAAAGTCCTGGTTGTGGCATGACGGTTATCCCATCTCAATTTCGACACCATCAACAAACCGCCAAAGAAAACATCGTAAATGGACTTCCAAAGTTCAACACACCAAGGATCACCTATGTCCATCATGTAACAAGGAAAAAGCAAAAGAGCATCATATAAACCTAAACCGCACTCTAGTTCGAAGCAAAGTTGCATATGTTGCACATGGACTTATGCGCCCAATGAGAGTTGAAAGCATTAATGGGAAAAAGTATATTCTTGTTATCGCCGATGATTATTCAAGATATACATGGGTTAGGTTTTGAGATCAAAAGACGAAGCACCGTGCATCATCAAGACCTTCCCCAAACGTATTCAAGTACTTCTTCAAGCTCCAAAGAGTTGTAAGAATGCATAACCACACGTAATTCACAAATCGAGTTAAGAGTTTATTTTGAAGATGTTGGAATCACTCATCGACATCGCTTGTTAGAACTCCACAACAGAATGGGGTAGTTGAAAGAAGAAATCGCATTTTGTGGAAAGCCGCTCGCACAAGGCTAATTTATTCTAGTGCACCGTTATTTCTATGGGTCGATGTTGTTGCCAACGCTTGTTTCACTCGTAACCGATCCCTAATCCATTCAAGATTCAATAAAACCCCATATGAAATAGTGAACAATGAAAACCCGACATCTCTTACTTTCACGTGTTTGGCGCTTTGTGCTATCCGACAAACGACAGAGAAGATCTAGGAAAACCGAAAGCTAAAGGTGATATTGAAATCTTCATTGGATATTCATGTCCGAGGGCATTCTGGGTGTATAATGAAGAACTAGGAGGATCATGGAGACGATGAATATGAATTTTGATGAACTTTCACAGATAATGGCTTCGAGAGACTCGCTCTAGAACCCGCACCAAACCCGCAGACTTACGGACACATCGCTCAGACTCGTACAACAAAGAGCTCCATCAACTTTTGTCGACACACCTCATGAACAAGAATGGGAGAAATTCTTTGAGTTAATGTTCGATGAATATTATGGTGGAACTTGACAAATGCATCAAACCATCATTCCACGCACCCGCTCAAAGTCATCCACCGCCACCAACAGAGGATGCATCTACAACGGTCGAAACCAATGCACCAACTCCATCAACATCATCTACATCTACTCCAAGAACTACAATTCTTCAAACAGCTTTTACCAAATAGCTGATGAGCAAAACCAAAACATATCATTTCAAGAAGAACCTACCCAAACCGTAACGATGCAACGTTAGATGAAGACTTATTTGAAAACTCGCTTGCTTACGGAATCACCGAATCGTCTTCGCTTACAAGAACCATCTAACTCGCACTCGTATAATCTACGGTATCCTTCTACTCAAGTGGACAAAAGACCATCCAATTGAACAAGTTATTGGTGAACCTTCAAGGCCAATTCGCACGAGATGCCAACTTGCCACCGATTGCGACTTATGCATTTATCTTTGCTCAATTAGCAATATAGAGCCAAAGAACATTCGCGAGGCAATGTCGAACCGCATGGATAAAGCAATGCAGAAGAACTTCTCCAATACCGTCTACATGACTCTTCGGGATATGGTTCCAAGACCAATTGACATTCGCCATTGATCTCAAATGGTTATGGAAGAACAAAAGGGATGAAGAGATGATCAGATTGCAACAAAGCTCGCTTGTGGCCAAAGGATACAGACAGGGAAGAAGGATAGACTTTGAAGAGTCATTCGCGCGCAGTAGTTAGATTAGAAGCGATCAGATATTCTTAGCCCATGCACCACAAAAACATCACGGTTTATCGATGGACATTAAGACCGCGTTTTGAATGGAACTCAAATAAGAAGTGTACGTGAGTCACCAAGGCTTCATAGACATGGAACATCCGACTACGCCTACAAACTCAAAAAGGCAATCTATGGTTTGAAACAAGCTCCAGAGCGTGGTATGATGAATCGTCCTCTTCCTTATTCTAAACAATTTCACCAAAGGAACGGTTGATCCTACCTTGTTTACACAAAATGCAAAACGACATTTTGATTGTTCGATTTATGACGACATCATTTTAGGTCCACTAATCCGAATATTTCAAAACATTTTGAAAATCTCATGAAAAGCAAATTTGAAATGTCCATGATGAGGAACTAAAGTTTTTCTTGGTTTAAAATACATCGGTCCCACGTGGAATTTTTATTAATCAAGCGAAATATACAACCGAGATTTTGAAAACTCATGGTATGGATAATTGTGACTCATAAGGTCACCAATGGTAACTTCACCAAAATTGGAGCCGATTTGTTTGGGAAACCTATCGATCCAAGAAATATCGAGCATGATTGGTTCTCTCATGTATCTTACCGCCAATGACCGATATTCATTTTGTTGTTTGCTTATTAGCACGGTTTCGTGCTAAGCTTCACCGAATCGCACCTCAAAGAGGTTAAAAGGATCTTTCGCACCAAGACATCCATTCACAGTGGTCTTTGGTATCCAAGGAACCGGATTTGATCTAATTGCTTTTCGTATGCGGACCACGCAGTGATCTGTTACGACAAAAGTACATCGAGGAGCACAATTTTGGGTGAAAAGTTAGTAAGTGGTCTTCAAAGAAACAAGATTGCACCTGCACTTTCAACCGGCCGAAGTCGAGTATGTGTCACTATCTCATGTGTTGTGCTCAAGTTCTATGGATGAGAACACAACTCACGATTATGGCTTTACTTTCGATAAAATACCCATGTATTGTGACTCGAAAAGTGCCATAGCCATCTCATGCAATCCCTGCTCATCACTCAAAGACTAAGCATATCGTAGCACGCTATCACTTCATAAAAGAACATGTGGAAGAAGGTCATGTTGAATTATTTTTCGAAGACAGATTACCAACTCGCCAATATATTTACTAAAGCCCTTCCAAAAGAAAGGTTTGACGATTTAGTTCGACGAATTGGAATGCGAAGCCTCAACCCCGAGGAGTTAGAACGTCTTCTCGAATCTTCATGAAAATGATTTTCCAAAAGTCACAGAAATATTTTTGAAAACAAAATACAAAATTTGAAAACCAACAAAAGCAAAATATAAAAGTATAAAATCTTTCAAAAATACAAAACATTAAAAATCAAAATCCAAAATAGTCTTCTCACGACATGTCTCTCGTATAATCGATATTCTCAGACGCTTCTAGAAATGTCATTCAACAATGATACGGGCATGTGTGATGCTTGAGCGAGAGTTCTTTAAATGTTTTCCAAAACATGTCGCTTCAAAAAAATTTTCAAAAATGGCTTTCAGATACTTCAAGACGAAACCCGGTCAAAATGATGACTTTTGATTATTTTCAAATCAAAACTCGTGTTTTATAGAAAAATCAAGTGTACGCTTGCACTACATTTAAAATCGGTGAGAATCATCATCATCTTGAGCACCTTTTCAAGATTGTTCAAAAGATTTTCAAAATCTTTCAAAATAATTTGTGCTCAAGATAACTCCTCTAAAACCCTTTAATTGATTATGCTTTATTAAAGGGGAGTATAAAACTAAAATGTTACAAATTCATGCTTAAATCAAACTGTTTGTCTCCCCAAAAGTTTCTAAAATGATGTTTAATCATTGATATCAAAAATATCACAAATATGCTATTTTTTGGGGAGGAGACGTGATTAAATGTGATCAAAGAGTTTAATGATCGTTGTTCGACTCTCAAAATAGCTCGGCTCGACCGTAACCATTGAATTGACGAGGAATCATGTACCATCTCGAGAAACTTTCTATGGACTAGACCAGATGGGTAATAATTTCAAGCTAGTTCTCTAGTGATGTAAACGTGTCTCGAATCGGTCTAGTTCATTTAAAGTCGATCAATTCAAAAGTGCGAACTCTACCCTATGTGCGATTTCGCCAAAACTTATAAGCACATGTGAAGTGGGGAGTGTCTCTAAAATATAAACTCACGAAGTGTTTCAAACATGTTTTCTATCATAAACACTCGAGAGATTTTCAAGAAAATGGTTTTATGGCAACAATAGACAGTCATGGAGTTATAAGGTGACCGAGGATAGAAATCTGTCTATGATCCGCCAGAGTCGGAGGGATCTACCCAAGGACACCACCAATAGTTAGTATTAGAAGTCCTTAGGTATGATTGAAAAAGGAGTAAAGTGAGAAAGGAGAAAGAAGGGTTGAAGAATTAAAAAGAAAAGTAAAATAAAGGGTGAAAAGAAATAGCCTCCATAATTCAACCTTATGGCGTAAACCGGGTTCAATTCATCTCGCATCGGTTGTCACTAAGATGACATCGGTATTGAAGACAAAGACGTCATGGACCCAAAGGACGCATCGCACCAAACCTTCTAGCCACTCAATTCTCTTAAAAGGATTTGTTTCATTCTCACCGAACCCTACATAATCTATCGACTTTCTCTAGAGATTGCTCGGTATGAAGAAGGAGACCTCTCCCTAGTCTCCGCTCAGAAAACCAAAATGCACTTATCGAGTCTAGAGCCACGAGATTCATCAAAAGATCTCATAGGAACACTTGACATGACATCGCTTGTTGTTCATCAATAAGGACACAAGTGATATATTCTAGAGTCCCACGCATCTTAGCAATCCGCCGTAACATTTATGAGAGGTTTCACAATTATGCACCCTCGTGATTGAATGGAAACTCTCGCCAGGTCAACATCAAGCGCCCTAACAAAGCAGTCACTTCGGTAACTCCCCGTGGATTACGCTTAGTGTGTCTCAAACGGTCTACGCCTGAAGTGATGCTTCGTGTACTTCAACGACTCATCTCAATTGTAGATGTACTTGTATATCGTGTTATCTCACTGTGGGACTCCAGTCAGAACGGCCTTTGTAAGAATTAGAGATGTGTTTCACACTATGTCATAACACCCTCGAAATTCAAAACCTGTAAGTGTCGGAATCCGCTTAATACTAACCTGCTTTTATGTTTTCTTCTTATGGAAGCTCCGAGCGGATTAATCGTATGATTTTCCACATGCTCATACCAACAACACATGAAAGTTCTCATCATAATCAAAGGCAACATTAAAGTCAAAGATGATTCTTCGTCAATGTCAAAGAATCAACAAAGTTTAAAGACTCGAGAACTACATCATTGGTAACCAAAAGACAAATAGAAGTGCGAGCATGGTGGAGAAAGGCGTGGAGACACCTAACCAACGAAGTTGACAAATGGCTCTATACCACATTGACTTATCACAAAGCATGAAGGAACAATGAATCAAGACTATTCTATATCTACACACAAAGTTCAAGCTCGAGAAAAGTAAAGACCTATTCAAGTGGAGCATCTTTGAACGACCAACCCTTATGGGGAGATTGTTAGCCTTAATAGTTTTTATTAGAGTGATGGTCATTCACATTTAGGAACTTTGTAACGCGTGTTAGATATCATATTAGAATAGTCAACGGGCTCGTGGATCGGGCTAAGCTAAACGGGTATTAGTTTAGTTAAGCTAGCCTTGAATAAGTTAATTTAACCTAATCCAATCCAAGCCCATCCACGAGGCCCATGGAAAGCCTTTTATGGCATCTAATGCTTGTATTATATAAACCCCTCAAAGTCTCATTTGAGGGTGTGCTTGAAAGTGTGTATGTGTGTTTTCTCTCAAGTAATACAACTTCTTGTGTTCATCTTTTCTCTCACGCATAACATACACGGTTTTATAACATCAAGTCACCATCTTTCTCTTAATCTTTCCTTCTTTATTTACGCATAGTTTGTGTTTCAGGTTTAACGTGTTCACGCGTAAAGTGGTAAACGTGGTATTCGTGTGATAAGGTTGAGATATTTAAGGTCCTACAATGTCCTTTTTCCAAAAACTGTTATGGGGTTAATAGAGTTTGAGGCTTAAATCTATTCAGGAAATCCAATTTTCTTTAGTGTAATCATGGGGTTTGAACGTTATGTTTTGATTTTTACACTCGTGATCTTTTAGCTTCATATTCAATTTTTCCCTAGTGACTTCATCTAATCGCCTATCTTCCTCAAAGGCACTCAACAAGAACTAGGTTTCTCGCTTAGGCTTAAGGATTTCATTACCATCATATATTACCTTGTGAGCTTCTAGCCACTTTACCATATTCGTGATCGGGTTCCTTTACTGGGAATGCTATGCTTATCGCCGAGAACTCTATGCTTAGTGATCATGAAGCAACTCACTGAATGGTATTCCCTTGTACATACAACTTATTTTCAAGCTTGTTTTTCAAAGTTTTTAGATTGGAAAAGTCATTCAAAAGTTTTGATTCCTTAGCATTAAATTCTTGTTTAAGCACTTTAACATTATCTTGAGTTCTTGTTTTTGCTTAATGCTTTAGAAAGCTTTTATTGTAAGGAGTTTAACTCTTGTTTTAACACTTCTTCTAAAATTACTTTTTCTAATAATTGCATGCATTTGGTCATCCATTTCGCGCTCACGGGTGGTTAACTTTAACTTAGCATGTTGTTCATAAATTGCAACTTGTTCTTTATAGGTATTCGGTTCGTAGATAACAGAATCATCAGGCACATGGAGTGTATGCATCAAAAACATAGTCATCATCGATCGCAGAAGATGCATCACTTGGTACAATCTCACATTCACTTTGTAACACATATTGATCATATGGGACAATATTACTATTACCCATATTATCCATATCTCGATTCATTAGTTACATGTGATTGTACTTGTTATGCATCTCTTGCTCATCAACTTCATCGTATAGTTTTAATACCGTAGATGATAGATTCTTTGGAAGGACCAAATTTTTGTGGTGATGAAACCTTTGGAGAGACCATTGGTGAAATGCTAGCCATGAAGATGGTTTGGCGCTTGGTTCATCATCAACATCTCGAGTCACATGCATCACAATCGCCACCGAAATGCATTAGGATGATTCTCGACCCATGTCTTGCATCGGGTTGTTCATCCACATCAAGATCATAGGTCTTGGCATTTCTCGAAGAAACAAAGAATTCCTCTTCATCCAAAACACCTCTATTATCCCGAGCTTGTACCAAAGAACATCTTCTCCTTAAATACTCAAGATTTTATGGGATGCTTTGAGACGTGCAGCCTCGCAATATGTCCTTCACCACCACAGTTGTAGCACTTGATTGGCTTACCCTCCCTGATTTGCATTCCTTCCACGGTTCGATTAGTCGCATACCCTCCACCGCTCCTATATTTCCAAAACTCGCTCCACCAGTCCTTGTTCGCTCCTTCTTCCTGAACATTTTGCACTACCACCTTGCCATCTCTAATAGTAGCTTGATTATGAGGATTAGACGCTTTCGAGGTTGTTGTTGGTGTGTGAGGTGGAATTCGATTTTGACCAACCATGAGTGATGCTTGATTGATGAAGTTTTCCATGAATGTGTGTCGGGTATGGATGTTTGTATGTTCGGATCAAGAATGAGCTTGTAATTACCATTTCAAAGAGGTATGACTTGTGAAGCTTTGGTAGTAATCCCTACATTGGTGTAGAATGTCATTGAATCATTCGACGAACTTGCTTATCCTTGTTTGGATTTGAACCGATCAAGAATCATTCGCTCAAACATAGCATGTCTCTCATTCTCAAGGTGAATGCATACAATTGCTCATAGTTAGTATTCTTTAATCCTTTGGTTAGATTCACAGAGGTGACAAATTTGTGCGATTCGAATTCATGTTGTTCACAAACTTAGAGTTCAAATTAATATTTGGCATGGTCATTTTGATATTACTCATGTCATTCACAAGCTTGTGGAATCTCACGTAATATCTATAGACACTTTCTTCGGTTTCATCTTAAAGTGCTCAAATTTATCATACAATTGTGATTCTCTGTCTTCCTTAGTTAATTCGTAACCCGAGAGAAGCATCTTGACATTATCCTAAACCGCTTGGCTTCAGTGTTGTGATTGATCAACTTGTAGATGTCTTTTGAAGACCAAAGTATAATGTTCAAGCCCCTGTATCAACATCGATATTTTTTCTCCTTATCACCGAGCTCATCATACGCCTTTGGTCCGTCCAATCCTAAGATCACTGCTCCATCCGCAGCAGCTTTCAAATATGTCTCTTGTTGTCTCAATCTGATAAGATCCTTCATCAATTGATTTGAGAATGTTGACCCCATTTTCCTTTCCCAAAAAGTACAACCTAATTCGTTGAGCTCATGAGTCATAATCAATTATGTCAAGCATAGGTGGACGAGTATCTGATCCAGCCACTTGAACGTCCTCAACTACAGTAGAAACGATAGTAGGTACGTTGTTAGACATGATTGCAAGTTCTACGGGATTTTACTATTCTTTGATTAAACCGGGAAATTGATTATTTCACGGGATTTTACTAAACCAAAAGAACAACCGTAAAAATGTAGCACGAAGAAGTGACAAGTCTCAATAGACAAGTAGCTAAACAATAACTCACTTTTGTATCAACTCGCTAAACAAATAACTCGCTTCAAAGACAAGTCGCTAAAACTCGTGTCGCTTAAAGAAACAACTCGCTTAACACCTAAGTCGCATAAACCAACTCATTGTCAATACAACTCGCAATAGCCAAGTCGCTTTAGAACTCAAGTCGCTTAAAGAATCAACTCGCTAATAGCCAAGTCGCATAAACCAACTCGCTCAATAATAAACAAACTCGCTCCGAATGACAAGGCAACTCGTCAAGAAACGTTTACCGTGGCTCAACTCGCTTAGTACAATATTAAAACAACCACTTTAACAATCAAAAACAAATTTCAACCACGATGATTCAAGCCTTCCAATTCGAAACCTAAGCACATATGATGATCCTAAACACAAAAGTACTATCAAAATTCAAACTTTAACACTAGAAATTGACCAAATGATTCAAACTCTCCTAAACACTTATAACCCCAAAACCTTATGAAATCCACCAAAACAAAGAGCATGAAAGATGAGGATCAAACCTTGGCTCTTGATACCAATTGTAAGATATAGGATTTCACAAACACATCAAACCATAATCATAAGAGGCGATACAATGTTTAGAGAAAGTTCTAGAGAGAAGGAAGAGTTGGGAACTATGTGAAACAAAGAAAATGGTATTGAGCCCAACCCTCTACCTGGGAGGTAGAGGGTATTTATAATATTCTTACAAGACTCGCCTCCCACGGGCCGCCATGGATCGCGTATATAATGGTGAAAGACCCGTCCGTCCTCTCACGATGTTACTTAACTAAATACTAATTTATATTAAATGACTACGACTACGAACTTTCTAACGATTACATATGCTGGGTGACCGATACTTTAATGATCGAATTTTCTAATTTCTAACAGGTTTAGCCACTTTTAATGGACCTCAATATATATTTATGTGTATAACTCTTACAATTTAATTTATAATATGACATATAATTATATAAAAACTTTAATATTTGTTATATTAAACATTGTTTTTATAAAATAAAAATATATAGTTTTATAATAGAAAAAGGAAAAGAAAGAAAGAACAATATGATATGACCCACACAAAAGGAATTTGTCGAAATGTAGGGTGTTTCACTTGATTTGAAAATGCCTGAATTGATGGGTTTTGGTGGGCCCGTTCAAGATATCTTTAAACCAAACATACAAATTGAACCCAAACCTCGATGACTAAGGCTTATTTCTATACCAAACGAACCCTAAGGGCGTTTGGTTCATAACGTTTTGAAGGAATTGTAATTTTTGAAGGAATCAGTAATTTGATGTAATTGTAATTTAAAGAATTGGAATGTCAGAATTGTAATGTGTTGTAATTGTAATTCATGAAATCATTAATGTGTTTCTATTGACTCAAACGTAATGTAATTCAAAATTTTTGATAAAACTTAAAAGTTAATATAATAACAACAATAATAATAATAATAATAATAATAATAATAATATTAATAATAAAATAATAATATAATAATAAAATAATAATAATCAAATAATAATAATAATAATAAAAATAAATAATAATAATAATAATAATAATAATAATAATAATAATAAAATAGTAATAAAAAGAATATTAATAATAAAAATATAATAATAATAATAATAATAAGAGAAAATTCCTAACTGCGCCTAAAACTCAACCAATATTCCTTTGCCAGTCACTTTCATTCGACTTTTCTCATTTTGGCCACGCCGATCGCTTCAACCGCCGACTCCATTATTTTTATGCCACGTGTCCTCTGCAAGACAATTATTAGGTAGATATTTTTTAACTTTTAACTTAAATTACAAATATACCCATAAGCTTCACACCACATATTTTATTTTTCTCTCTCTTAATTTGATCCGCCATAAAAATTCACCACGAATATCTATCAACGGATCTATCATATCCTACCATCAAAGATTCACCAATTGATGAAATTGAAGAAAGAGTCGACGGTAACATCACGCATCCGGATCTATCAACGGACATCAAAGATTCAGATCTGGAATAAGTCGACCAGAACATCAAGGTCTAACCGACTCATATTAAACAAAACCCACAAATCTACAAGATGAAATATGAAACATACCGACAAAAATTAAACAAAATCACAAATCTTAACACAAAAAAAAACACTAAATTGATGAAATTGAAGAAATATACCTTGTTCTTGACGTGGGTTCAAGATGGAAGAAGAATTGAAGAAGAAGTACTAAAAGCCAATACCATCGAATTGATTTTATAAAACTAGAATGAATTTGATTTGATTGAAATTCACGATGTGAAAATTAGAATGAATTTGATTTGTTAGGTTCATCAACCCTGACGCTTTGGGATAGGTAAAGACAATCATCTTGGTATGGTTTGGATTGTTTTTCTAATGTAAATAAGTACAAGAATAAAAATAAGGTCAAATGATTGAGATAAAAGTTGTGTGTTGAACGAGGTCGGCATGATACAATTTGTGATATGTTGGGAGTATTTCGAGGTGGTCGAGTAGTTGAATAGTGGCCAGACGACGAGCCGGTTGAAAGCGGTGGTGGTTGACCGGTGGTGGTTGAAAGAATGGTGGTTGACCGGTGGTGGTTGACCGATGGTGGAAGAACTAATAAAATAATAATCATATAATATAGAAGGTATATTTGTAATTTTATAATAAAACAATAAAATATTTACCTAACTATCGTATTGCAAGGACTTATTACGTCAAAAAAAAATGAATGAGCTTGACCAAAAAACGGTAGAGCGAAACGAAAGCCGACCACAAAAGAGACTGGTTGAGCTTTTACTAGTTAGAATTTCCTATAATAATAATAATAATAATAAATAATAAAATATAATATAATAATAATAATAATAAATAAAATAATACTAATAATAGTTAATAATAATATAATAAATAGTAATAATAATAAAAAAATGATAATTAATAATTATTAATTAATAATAATAATATTAAAATAAATAATAAATAATAATAATAATAATAATAATATTATTATTATTATTATCATTATTATTATTTATTATTTATTTATTATTATTTATTATTATTATTATTATTATTATATAATAATAATAATAATAATAATAATAATAATAATAATGTATTATTATTATTATTATTATTATCATTATTATTATTTAATATTTGTTATTATTATTATTATTATTATTATTAAATAATAATAATAATAATAATAATGTAATATTATTATTATTTATTATTATTTTATTATTTATTTTAATATTAATATTATTATTATTAATTATTAAATATCATTTATTATTATTATTTATTATTATTATTATTTATTTTATTATTATTATTTTATTATTATTATTATTAATATTATTATTTTTATTATTACTATTTTTTATTATAATTATTTTATATTATTAATTATTATTATTTTATTTTATTATTATTGTTATTTTTTTTATTATATTATTATTTATTAGTTTTATTATTATTATTAAAGTAACAAATTCAATTACCACGTAATTCAAAAACTTTCCATCCAACTTTCTACGTAATCAGATTCTCTCACTGACGTAATTATAACGATCAATTACAATTACAACGCAAACCAAACAATATCGAATGTAATCAATTACAATTTTTCACCACAACCAAACATGATTGGAATATAATTGATTACAATTACAACGATTATGAGAACCAAACACCCCTAAGTGTTTTTAAAGTTGATTTAATTTTAGCATTATAGTCTTGGTTGGTATTTTAAAGAAAAAATATAGCTATCACTCTTTTTTTTTGACATCAACTCAAAAAAAAAGATGGGTTTAACCACTTTTAATGGACCTCAATATATATTTATGTGTATAACTCTTACAATTTAATTTATAATATGACATATAATTATATAAAAACTTTAAATAAAAGTATAAACCATTGACACTATAAATATACTTATATCGTGTGTTTCAGAGTCGACAAATTATTAAAAGTAAAAAGAATATATCTCAAACTTTTTTAGTTACCCGATGGTTTCTAACATGTAGCCGAACAATCTACGATGTTTGAAACCACCAGCATATAAACTCAAACTGAATAAAACCTTTCTGAAAGTATGCGTGACCACTTTAGACTTCTTTGCACTTGTAGTAATCACTAATTAAAAAATTAAAGTAAAGTAACTCCCAACGCCGCCTTCCACGGTTATGGGTACCCAACACCGCTTCCAAGTGTTTGGGAGTTTAAGATGTAGACAACCTTTCCCCTACCCAAGGAGAGGTCGCCTCGCCTACTAAGGTAGAAAGGACCTCCGCCTTTTCAGGAGTGAGGATCGAACCCCGACCTCTCGGGTGAGAGCAGCCAAGTTTAACCAGATTGTTTGTAGTAATCACCAATTAGCGACTACAAATCATAGCATATAAATATCAATGGACTAGAAGTGTACAAAATCATTACTTGAGGTACCATTTCTACCATCAAAACAAACTCTTATGAGCGGAAATTCAATCTATTAAATCGATCAATTTACCCCCAAATTTTCACAAACACACACACAAACGCACACACAAAAACAAAAAACACACACACTAGGGTTTCCTTTCATTTAAACAATGAACCAAAATGACCCAGAATCGTCGCCGGAGATTGAAACTCACCGGAATATTCTCCGGCAACGGTGGGAGCTTGCTTCTGTTCTCAATTTCTTCAAGGTAGATTTTTTTATTTATTATTTTGATTTAAGGCATATTTATTAAAGGTTTGTTATTTTTGTGTATATTGTGTAGAAAGATCTAGATATATATTTTAAACAGTACATAAGTAGGTTGTGTTTAATGTTTATGTGAACGGATTAGATGTAGAGCTCGAACCGCGTTGCGATTTGATTTGAATATTTGTAAAAACCTAGAAATAATGTGTACAGAAAGAGAAAAATACATAGATTAATAACCGTCGAGTGTTGACGGTTAGAAGAAGTTTATAAGACGCTTAAATGAAGCGCGAAAGATTTTGTGTGGTTGAGCTGTAAGGAAAGAGAGGATATTGACGGATATTTTAACGAAATGAACTGGTTTTTTTGGTTTAGGAGATGAAAGCGGAAACATGTAGAATAGTAAAGTGCACATTTAATGTGAAGGATGCTGAGTTTTTTGACGAGATATTTCATTATTTTAGCTGTTTGTTTTGTAAAAACTTATAAATTAATTGATGTATAAGGTAGCAAATGTGCCGATGTTTGTGCGTATGAAAGTGAAAATATGTAGATTAGAAAGAAAAGTTTATAAGTCGTTAAATGAAACATGATTTTTTTTTTGTGTGGTTGAGGTGTAAGGAAATCAAGAAATATAATGGATATTGTAGCGAAATGAACTAACTTTTGGTTTTAGGAGATGAAAGTGGAAACGTGTGAATTAGTAACTTTGTTGAAGACTTGACGTTGAGTGTGAGCGTAATGATTTGACATTGAAGTGTGTATCTAGTGAATTTAGTTAAGTTTACTATAAATTTGAATGATACTAATTAGTGTATATAGTGCATTTAATGTGTAGGATACTGAATTTTTAGATGTAGATATTTCATTATGTCAGTTGTTAATTTTGTAAAAACTTAGAAATTTTGTGTAAAATAGAGGAATTGATTGGATATTTTAACGTTTTTTAATTTTTAGGAGATGAAAGTGAAAACGTGTAAAATAGTAAGTGTCTGGACATCGAATGTGAAGCTTAATGATATTGACATCAAAGTGTGTATCTAGTGAATTTTGTTACTAATTAGTGTCGTTAGCACATTTAAGAGGTAGTTTTTCTAGTATTTAAACTTTCTATGTGTGTATATATGGTTTTCAATGAATTTGAAGTTTATGAAATATGCCGACGCTGCGTGATTTTGAGCTAATTGATGTGTGTGGGCCATAATATGATGTTTTTGGACAGGTGTTTGAGCCTGTTATAGAAAGCAATATGAAGGTTTACGCTGAAGAGGTTGAGACAGCACTAATTATACCAAACAAGTGTCTTGCCCAGCTTCATGTATCGCTGTTAAAGGTTCTCTCTTTCTTCTGTGTCGCTTACTACTTTATTACGATGATGAAATTGATTGTCATTTTGCTATAATGTTTTATTTTCACTATGCTGTTGTGGTTAACGGTGGTATAAGTATTGAAGGAGGTTTAACTTTTTTAAATGTTGAAGCATGTCTTTTTATGCTCGTTAGTAAAAGTATGATGATTGTGTCACTTGTGTGTTTGTTGATTGTGAGATCTTATAGCTATTATTATAAGTTGAAAATCTCATGTAGCTGCTTAGTACATAATTACAGGGTCAGGGTGAACAGTAATGATTATCAAAGTTAACTCTACTGTGATGTTATCTGTTTGTATGAATGTATGTAAACGATTAAATATTGGATCAATTTTTTAATGTTTTGACCGATAAGCTGTAGATATTAATATGGAAGCATAAAAAGAGTTTAATGAACAGGTCTTCTCAATATCAGTGCTTGTATAAATGCACATACGAGAATGGGTATCATGTCAAAAGGAGTCATTTATTAAAAACCTATCACGTAGCATTTGACTAAACATCAAATTCTTCATCTGGGATAGATTGATGAAGAATTTTATTGATAACTAATTATTAAAGGGGACTTTGTTAAAGCTCTTTTGTTATGGTGACTTTTAAAACTAAATAATGCTTTGCTCTATGTAATAAGAAAGATAGACACATAGCAATTGGTTATTCATGCTATTGATGCACCCTTGAGATATTCACCGCTTAAATTTCTGTAAGAGTGTCATCGAATCACCGGTGATTAGGTTGATCCTTTCGCTATACTCCTAGTGTTTGTTTTGGCTTGCTAAGTTTCTTTGTAGGCTGTTTCTACAATGATGTTTCTAATTGTTTTATGTGCTAAAAAACCTGGATGAGACTCTTTTTGTACCTTGGATTGCCTACAACGTGGCATATTAAGCGTTTCTTATGTTGGCATTACAGTGATTACTTTTCTAGTTTCTTTGTGTATTTATGTGAAACAGCATCCTCTTGTATGCTTGCATTGTCCCACCTTTTCTTAATTGCACTTGTCTTGTAGTATCTGTTTGTAGTTTCAGCTTAGTGCTTTAGTTAACATTTTATGCTATCATTATTCTACTCAATTAACTTCTATTGTGCTAAAAGTTTGTTGGATAGTATTTTCATGTTTCATTCTAATTTTCCCAAAGCAAAACTTTGTTGCTTATGCTAAATTTATGAATTTTCACTGTATTATTCTTCGTAATGCTGAATAGGAATTCCACCTGTAAATAAAAAGCTAAAGGACCCTGATGTTTGGGTTGTGGCACTCTCCAAGAAGCTTGTCGACTGGTGGCCATGGGTAGGTTACTTTTTTTCCAACCCAGATTGTGTGTCTTTAGTGAAATAACTGTTTGCTATTATGGCTTTCAGGTTGCTGAGGAGATTTTCCATTAACTGCAGCTAAAGGGTACTTTTTATGTTCATTTATGGAAAGCTAAAACACCTGATTTATTTGTACTTTAACTAACAATAAGTTTATTTCTGGTGATATGGGGTTACACAGGCGGAGATGGCAACATACAAAGAACTTGATCCCACAATTGCCTTGTAATTCTAAAAGCGCTCTGTGAGATCCGAGCTGATGTACTTTTTCCAGCTCTTCTATATAGCAGTCTGATGATTTTATTTTCTCATATATTGGTATTTTCTTACATTTTTGAGCTGACGGATTAATAAAGGGTTCACCATTTATAGAAACTTTTATCAATGAGTATTTTCTTACATTTTTGAGCTGACGTATTAATTTTTGGTTTAGTCACATTAAATTTTCCCCATTTTTGGAATTGCTATCATATTTTTTGGCATGGGTAGTCTTGTCTACTTAACAAGGCTGTCATAAATATCTTTTTAAGGTGAAAGATCTAATTTTAAGCTTCTGGTATCTTATGATGTGAAAAAGAAAATGAATGTCATATGCAACTATAGTATGTTTAGTCTTGGGCTACTTTTTACCTCATTATAGAGAAAAATGTCTGATTTTTGTTTTATGCAAGTCCTATCTGATTAAGTATTGTGAGACTGTTGTCAAATTTCAGAAAAGTGAACTAGTATATGTTAATTTTCCTAAACTTCTTTTGTGTCCATGATGTAACTATTTTTGTTTCTCATGAAATATGTCGTGTTTATCATGGCAGCAAAATGATGTGGTGTCATACATTAATGATGGGGTGAAAAATAAGGACGAGCTTTCTACTTTCAGGAAAATTAACATCGGGAAGATGGAAAAGGACTTCATATTGGTAAATATTAAATCTACTGTTGGTGTGATATCAGTTATAAACATGATTGAAATGAATAACTCATATTTGTGTTGGTCTCTGGACAGGTTGGATGGAAATGACACTTTGGTCTTAGATTGTATAAGGAAGTAAATACTTATAAAGGAAAGGGAACACAATCAACTATCAGCTCTCAATGGGAAACACTTGCAACCAACCTAGAGGAGTTTCAGAATGTTGTGGTAAGTCAAATACTCAAATGAGTGACTGTAGTTTATAAATGCTTTTAGAGGTCGTAGTTCACACATCTACTTATGAGTGTGTCAATCTTGGTCATATTCTTTTATCTCCAGCGGTCAAATGGGTAAAATAAGAAAAGATAGCTCAAAAGGAAACTGGTTAAATGGGTTGAAAGTTGTTCAAATTCCATGTTTAATGCATGAAACCTTTGATACACGATCCTAACCTATTTGACCCATTACTTGAACCACTCAACTTATTCTTATTGTTGTTGGTAATATCAGGAAGAATACTCTTCTAGTAACTCAAAACTGGAAGTGGCTGTTGGTGCTGCTGTAGAATCTGAAGCCATTCCTATCCTTACTAAACTTCATAAGGTTTGTCACCGAGTGCTTTTGTTAAATGCACATGATTCAGTAAGAGGTCAGGATGCTGATGTCAGTTTTGGTGTCTTTACAGAAGAAAGAAAGAGAATTGCAGAGAAAGAGTAATGCAGAGAAGCTTATAAATAATTTCTGCAGATCTGGAATCACTCGTTCTTGCCGTGAGTCGCAAACCTATCACTTACACATTTGGTATGAATACTTTTTGATGCACCATTGTAATTGATAAATAGTTAAATCATCACATTAAAGTTTTACTGTTATATGATTACAACAACAACATACCCAATCCTGCGGGGCTGGGTATGGGGACTGTTATATGATTGATGGTCACTTTTGAGGATTTTTAATGCTTGACTTTAGGTAATTGCGTGATCAGATAATCTAACAGCTCTCTAAATTGTCTAAGTTAATAGTAGAGTTGGGAAAATTTATTACTGAATTATTTGTGATAGAATGAGGGCAGATTCAGTCTAAAGGTTACTTAGAACACATATTTTGGTATAATAATTTACTTATATGGTATATGTGTTTATGAACTTTAAAATTTAGTTGAGTCTATACTGCAAAATTACATCTCCACGTTCTGTGAACTTCTAGTACAAAATTGCTAAGTTGTTTCTCCATCATTTAGAGTTTTAGACAATCAATTTCCACCAGTATAAAGGAAACTTCATACATGGATACTTGCTGGAAGTTGTCTCTTGAAGTTTCATATACTTCAACGGTGACCTCACTAGATTCCAAGTTAATTGTATTTAATTTCTTTGTTTCACCCACTGATTTTTGCGTCCTCAAGGTTAATGCTCGATAATATGACCTTTGTAACTGATGATATATCTTCCTTATATTGCAACAAAAAACAATTTCTCGCATCCTATTATCACTGTTGCTAAACAATTTGTTATGTTTTCATTACTAAGGGTGCGTTTGGTATGGTGTCATGAATGACAATCGGTATGTGTTTGATAGTAGTGGTGGGTCCCTCACCTATGAAAGATTCATTCCTACCTCTTTATATGTATATGGAGTATGGATTATATCTATCATTCATTACCATAGTGGTGGGCCCTCTCATCTTAAACAAACACCTTTAATCACTTTTATAGTCATAGTTCCATTCCCATAATGGGATACCAAACGCACCCTAAATAACATGATGGATATGCTGAGATGGATACCTTAAGAAATATTCTCAGGCCTCAGCTGTAGTGAGAAAAGCTTTTCTTCGTAAATGTACTGGTTAAAAAGTATTTTATTCATTCATTGTACATTCGTTAGCGCTGTTCCGTTCTGTCTTGCATATACATGGTGCTATGCTAACTAGGGGAAGGGAATAAAGAAATATATAATCCATAATTTGAAGTATCAGTTTGTTGTTTGCAATGTTTCAATTTCAATGAAAAATGTAGTCACGATGCTTGGGTGTTCTTTTCTTTCATTTTTGTTAACGTGACATCGTTTGCAGATGCCTACGACAAAGCTATTACTGAGGCCATCCGAGAAACCAAGTAAGTTGGCATTTATTTCATTTGAAGTTTACTTTAAATTATATTTACCAAATTCTTAATTATGAAATCCCACATAATAATAGATAAATGTACTGCTAAATCAGTACTTCCTCATATATTTCTGATAGGAGGATGAAAACCCAAAACGAACTAAGGAGTGAGAAAAAACAAGCTGTAGCAAATGAGGATCGAGAACAAGATCAACCCACGGATGCTGAGCCCACTGAATCTGACTCTGAGAGCAGCAAGCTTGAAACTGAAGATGTTTCTGAGGCTTCTGCTGAAGAATCAGATGAAAGTGACGAAGAAAACAAAGAAAACACGAATTATATCAGCAAAGAGGGGTCAGTTCCGGAGTTTTAATTACAAAATAGCATTTAGCAGAACAATTAAGGCATAAAGCATGATTTAAACAAAACAACTTTTAAATGGTCTGTTGAATATGTCAAATCATCCCACTAATAAGTATTCTACTAAAGCCAGTACTTACGCATTTTATACTTTCTTTAGGAGATGAAAACCAGAGGCAAACAAAGAGAGAAAAGAGTAACCTTGGAAAGTGGCGAGACCACTGAATCAGAGCAAGAAGATGGGACTGAATCAGAGCAAGAAGATGGGACTGAATCAGAGCAAGAAGATGGTGAGTCAACTGAATCAGACTCTGAGAGCAGCAAGCTTGAAACCAACTATGTCTCCGACTCTGAGAAATCTGGTGAAGAATCAGATGAAAATGATGACGAGAACAAACAAAGCTCAGACAACAGCAGCAAAGAAAATGGCAGCTTTGTTAACAGCACCAAAGAAAGCAAGAAAGTTACTTTAAAAGATGGTCGTTCCATTCAACAGATCAGAAACTTTGGTACTAAAAAGCGATTGAGACAGAGGCCAAACTGCAACACTGCTCTTGAATCCGCCATTGCTCCTGATTCAGAGGATGAGATGTCCTCAGAAAAGTACTGAAAATGGTATGTATAGGGTTTATTTCAAATCCGAAATATATACGGGTTTCAAATGTTTTTATTTTAGTGGAGTATGTAGTATTCAATGGATTGTTGTTAAAGAAGAGGTCACCAGTGAGATAGATTGACCAATAGATATACTCAGGCTGATGGTTTCGATCATATTTTGGTGTTGATATTGCCTGTGTAACTGTTACATTGGTGGTTATGTTTTACAGGATGATGTTTGTATCCTGTTTTAGAGTATAATGGAATGGTTTAGTTGAAATGGTTTCTTGTTATAACTAGCTGACGTAGAAGTGTCCAGCCTGATCAAAGTGATTATCTTTAACCCATTAACCCGGTCGGTTGTTGGGGTGTTCATGGGTTGAATATACGAATAAACCGGAAACCAAAACCGAAAATAACCGAACCGAACTCAGAATCAATCGAATGCAAAACCGAACCGAACCAAAATAAAAGTCAGGTTTTGGTTCGGTTATGGTTTAAGAATCCAAACCGAAAACCGAACCGAAAACCGAAAATAAATGAATATATATACTTTTTATATACTTATATTAAAAAATATATTAAAACTCTTATAATATATATATATAATATTTTAAGCTTGAAAATTATTTTTTTCAAAAATATATATAAATAAATGAATAAATTATTAAATTTAGGTAATTCGGTTATTCTTCGGTTTTGGTTATTGGGTCTGGTTTTCGGTTCGGTTTAGTTAAATTTGAATTGGTTCGGTTCTCGGTTATACCCGTAAAAAAAATTAACCGAACAAACCGAACCGAACAAACCGATAACCGAACCGATGAACACCCTAGTCGGTTGCAATTCCCTAATTTCAAAGAGAATGCTTACAACTACCAAATTATCCGAATTGAGCTGTTAGGAGGGTGTGTGAGTTGCATTTTGAGGTTGAATATTTTAAGTCACACATATTATGAAAACATTGTTATGGATTGGGTATTGTTGTATAATTCGGTGGCCATTTAAAATATTGTAGTTATTTAGGGTGCGTTTAGTTGGAGGAAAATACTTGTTTTTTTCAAAATGTTTAGTGGAAAACAAGGAAAATAGAGATCGCGTTCAAATCAATGTTTTCCAACAAAACGTTTTGAAAAAGAAATCCCTATTTTCTAATTTAACAAGGAAAATTACAAAACAAATTTTAGTTGTTTTCCTTTTTAACCCAGAACCCTCCCTCCTTTCTTCAAAATAGAAAATACAAACATCAACTAAACGCGTTTTTTATATTTTCAAGTGTTTTGTGAAGATAAATTTCCCTTCTAAATTTTTACAAAACCAGAGATAAAACACAAGAATTGTTTCTCCAACTAAACGCACCTTAATATTTCACTAGCGGCACCGCGTGATACGGCCATGGCACTATGTGATTGAATTTTCTAGTAATACGATGTTATGCTACCATACTTATTTTAACAATTAATTTAGAAATAATAATAACGAGATCTTGTTTAGTTTCTTTTTAGTTTCGAGTCAGATAGATCTGTTGTTACCGTGAGTTGAGGAAATGACCAGTGGGTAGCCTCACAAAAAAAAAAAAAAAAATCTTACAAAGTTAAAAATGTTTTTCAATAATGTAACGATTCACTTTTTGCTTTTTAGTGAGTGAGTTATCTGGTCGGAGGATGAACCTTCGTCAATTTTGGAGCCGATCAACCCAGCTTCGACCCTCATCAAGCAATGGCGGCGATTAGGTCGGGTTACAAGAATGATGCACGAATCGGTCGACCGACCATCATGAGCGAATTTAATGGCTTTATTTTTAAGTCTTGGCTTAAGAATTTCGATTAGATTGTCACATTATGTTTAAATGGTTGTATATTTTGGTGAATGAGTAAATTAAATAAATGTATTAATCAGATATGTTGAATAGTGTTTTTAGTTTTATTTGGCTCAAATAGTTGTAACTTATGCTTTTTAATTGTTATTGTTTAAAGTTCTATATTAGAAAATCTTAAAAAACTAATGTATGAATGCATGCGCATTATAAGTAGTGAGATATAGACATAGCAATTTTGATTAAAAGGTTGATACTTGCTATTTAAAGATGCCGTTGTAGACACACAATCTATATTGTAAACACAATCCGAAACACCTCCTTTAGACATCCACTTTAAAGCAATGTGAGGTTAAAAGGAGGGTTATCCGCTTGTGATCTATGGTATGAACTTCATGAACATTACTCTCAACTTGATGGTCATCGATCTATCAACCGGTCAATGATATTGTACAATTGAAACAATGAATTGCACAAATGAAGTGTACTATCACAAGTTGAAGGGTTTATGGGATGAACATGATACTCTTGAGGCACCATACATCCGCAGTATGTCCATGTGATTGTGAAAATGGAAGGATGAATGGTGATAGGGATCAAAGGAAGAGGTTGATACATTTTCTCATGGGGCTAGATGAAAGCTATGCTAATATCGAGGTCGATTCTACTTATGCGACCATTGCCTACAGCTTGCTAAAGCATAAAGATGATAAGACAAGAGGAGAAACAAAGAGGGCATTCTATCCAAACCGTCACTTCATTGCCTTCTCATCATATTCCAACAGCACATCAACAATGGTCAATCATCCTACTCTTCGTGGTCAACATCTAGAAACAATAACTTCAATTCAAGGTACACCCAAGGCCACAAACCGAAAGGAAGAGTAATTTTAGTATGTGTTTTGTGCTGCTGTGGAAGAAGGACATCACAAAGAGGAATGCTACAAGCTAAAAGGATATCCAGTTGGCCATCCATCGCATGGGAAGTACAAGCCACCGGTTGTGAAACATGTGAATGAAATCAAAGGAAAACAATCAACTCAAGAATGGGACAGATTCTAGCTCATCTACTCAATCGCCAGACAATGCAAGCTCAAACAACTCGATGGCACCATCAAGCAGGTCTTTGTGAGGATGGATCAACTCAAAATCAACTCAATCAGTCATGTTAATGATGGAACAAGCTCACCGTAATCCTCCATATGGTATAATTACATCTATCTCTATTAGAGACATTTTATAACTTGTAATCCACCAATCATAATCACACTACCAAATGGACAACACACACAAGTCACCATCTGTGGATCGGTGAGGATTAATAAAGACATCACACTCACCAATGTTTTCTATGTACCCTCAAAACCTGTTAATAAAAACTCTTCTATACCCAATTTGTTATCAGGGCGCCCAACCCGTATACAAAACCCTCACACGCTTTAAGATGGTCAGTCTTGAACACATGCCTAATTTTCATGACTCAATTGTATTAGCTTGTGTTTTAGAATGGTTTGAGTATATTAAAAAGCGAACAAATTTATAATGAAAAGCTACTAGTGACTTGAATAAAGCACTACGTGTGTAAATGAACAAATATTATAAGAATACGTGTTCAAGGTCAATGTTTAACTTAACTTTTGATTAAATTAGATGTGATATTGTCAGATAGTATACGAGTACAATAAAACAACATACTTAATCTTAAAAATTAGGATGCTAGTTATATATTTTATCTCTAACTATCATAAAACTTGAAACAAGAAAATCATTTAACCACTTAAATTTATCTTAACAAAATATAAATATAAGGAAAAAGTCATTAAATAATGTCAGTTTCTTAGTGTTAATTAAAATCACTCAAACTTTTTTTGCACTTGAAAAACCACCCAAGTTTCATAAGTGTTCTATTATTGTGTAACTGCTAGTTTTTTGCAATTTAGAAAGTATGACATGTAATTTTTTGGATGATGTGTAAATTACATTGATGACATGGGCAAGAAACTATCATAAACAATATATTATTGACTTAAAAGTTGTTTAAAACCATTCAATTTTTCTGAATGACAGGAAACTACACGAGCAAACTAATCTGCGCTTATATGTGTATGGGTAGTCTAGTATATGGGTAGTCTAGTTAAGGATATATGATATGATACGAATGCAAGAATCATGTTTCATGTAAGACGTCAACATGTTACTTAACCATAGCAAAATAAATGCATTGATATTAGAGGCCTGGTTATTAATTAGTTTCAAGAACTTTATTAACTTTACATGTCGATAATGATATTTGATCTTGGATTAGGATCCACGTATAAATCAAAATCTACACATTATATGAAGAATGGCGTATCATCTTGGTAGCTTACAAAAACTACCAATTACAACAACGAAACACTAATGAACTTGGTGGTTTTTCAGTGTAAAAAGTTTAGATGACTTTAATGAAACACTAATGAAACTTAGTTATTATTATTTATAATTGATATTTTCTTTTGGGGTGGACAACATGTACATAAAGAAACATCATTGACTCTCAAAAGTCAAAACAAAAACAACAAATAACTTATAAACTCCTCATCGTCAACAACAATTCATTATTTTCCCGATCAACATGTCAACCAACAGCAGCGCCGCCACCGCCGCCGCAGCACGACGGCGCCGCATCGCCGAAAAAGGTGCAGAGCGTTTGGCTCTCATCACTGGCCGTACTCCTTCAATCTCATCATCATCATCATCACCAGTGGCTCCACCTATCTCTGGTATATATGTTTCATCTAGTTTTACTGTTTTATTTAGTTAGTTAAATATTTTATAGATCTGGTTTATTAATTATTGTATTTTGTGAGAGTGTGAGAAGTAATTGGTTGGAATTAGGTTTAAGTCGAACACTTGCGACGAACTCGAAGGACTTATAAGATTTGTTTGGGAAAAGCAGGATCAGATAGTCAGTTGTAACAGGATGCAATGTAGGAAATAGTGTTTGGAGATGATGCTTGTGCTATAACAAAATACAATGATCAGACGAGATTTATTATTTGCCGATTCTGCTTATCTAGGGATTCGAGGTAAAATAATAGAATTAGACAAACAGTTTGAATAAGCAACTCCCAAACTGCTTATCAGCATAAGCAACTTGCTTCTATCCTAACATTAATAGGCGCCACAAACAACCCTTCTAATAGATATTGAAATCAAGGTGAATTGAATCTTATGAGAGATTTCTGTGCAAAATTTATGCATTCATTTTTTTGTTTTGTATTATATAAGATAAACTAGAATCGTAATGGTGGAACTTGGAACTTTGAAACATTCTTACCAAAAGTTATTCAAGTAATTGGGTCTGTGTGATTCACCTTTGATAAGTATTCCAACTCCCAAGGCCATCAATTCAAAATTACATCATAGTTTATATTAAAGCATCATTTCCAGGTTATTCTAAATTACCAGTGCACTGGCGGTGAACAGGGTAAGATTACCAGATTGGAGAAAAGGCTATCTGTTAAACTGAAATATGGAGGAATGGAGGAGTAAACGAGTAGTTTTATATGAAGTAATTTATTGATTGTAATTTGTATCGTGGTTCGATAGTATCACTAAATGACACCCAAAACGCAGATAGTTTTGGAAAATCAACTCGTGACACTACTTATCCAACCTAGAGAATCGAATATATGATAAGAATATGTATGTGTGACCTATGTAATAACTCACAGAATGTGAGCCGTATAAAACTAAGATCATCAAAATTTAGAGAAGCAATGTGAGGCCATAGTTTCCATTCAGTGGTCTTTGCCTGCAATTTTGTATCGAGTTTGCAGATTAGATTTTAATGCCACATTTTATGTTCTTCTAGTTATTATTTGATATAGTGGTTGGTATTCTATTGTTTTATCATTTATTATCGTCTGCAAAGAGTTTATACTTTATAGCAACGTTTTATGGTATGTTTAGTTGACATGTGGATTTCATAGTAATTGGCTCGTTTATGCAGATGAAAACATTGATTCCTCTTTAAAGAATGATACTCCATTAAGCAACGAGACTGCTGCCGATGATGTGGCGGTGATGAACAACCAATATTGCACAATTCGAGACAAAATTTGAAGCCTCTGCAGAAACATCTCTTGAGCCCAGAAATATTCAATCATTTCGACACTTTAACAGAACAGGACCCATCTATCTCTACTTCAAACAGGTCACAAAATCCCAGATCACAAACCCGTTTCATCAAACATTCAGCCCTAAACGACACGACCTGCCATTAAGGCATCAGAAAATACCGAACATACTGTGCTGTCGTAATGGCCCTGTTAGTTCTCTTATCATATGCAGGCTTCCGATTCTGGGCAGTGGCTTTATAAAAAACATCATACTTCTCAGGCCACTTTTTCTACTTTTGGTGACCAATATAACCATTGTGGTTGCACCTCTTCTGCTGGAAAAAGTCAAGCAGATAGAACGAAGGGGCTCTTCAACAGGTGATGCGGGTTTTGGCAATAATATAGGTACGGTTTTGGAGTGGGGTATGTTGATGAAAACTGGTTCAAGTGCGTTGTTCATGGATTGTAGCATTTATTCAGTAGTAGTCATTTGTGGCATGTCCTATATGTTGAGATTTGGTTGGTAGAATCGTGTTTTTTTGTTTGATCAAGTGTCAGATACATATGTTTGTATGGTATTAGCAGTTATACTGTTGAATCTTGAATGCTTTGTGTATTTAGTCTTATTCGCACAATACTTATGGATTACCCGAGTGCATTGGGGTCCTGGGGCATTTTACGGACAAATTGTGTCGCACATTAAATTTGTTGTATCGTTTATTTCCATAACCAGGAATGTGACATGTACTTGGCTCGTATGTGCTTGTTATGTAAGAAAATAACGGTGCTCGATATGGTTGGTGGATTATGTGACGAGTTTGATCAACTCCTGCTATTAATATTTTCCTAATGCATTTGAATGAGACCTTTGCAGCACACTTCATGTAGATCAACTCATGGTATTAATAATTTCTTTAAGCATCAAAATAACCATATGATATAACATGAGATTTTTAGTATTAGAATTCATATTGATCAACTCATGGTATAACATTTTCCTAATTTTTCTTTGAATGAGACCTTTTGCAGTATACTTTATTTAGATCAACTGATGGTATCAATATTTCCTTGAAGCATTTGAATCACAACGTTATCCAAATATTATTTGATTTTGCTTATTAAGTTAAGGAGAGTATTACGAGCTACACTAACCAGTGCATTAGAAACACACTTTGAATGCTTTTCAATCTGCAATGAATACTTTCATCATGACTCAAAAAAGAAAATTAGAGATGCATACAAATACTTCCTTTTGAAGTTCACATTAACCAAACAGTGAGTTCTATGCTAGGAGGAATTATACTTCTCACCCAAAATTTCTTAACTGGTAGTAATACAAAAGCTTATTACAATACTATCTCTAAAGAAATTTAAAAACATGATAAAAATCTGCAACTTCTGCCCGCCAAGATTTCCATAAACATCTAAATGAAAATCCCGACTCAAAATCCATACCATAACATCAGATCCCAAGTCCCAATTGAGTAAAGACAACTGTTTATAAATTAGCAGCCAGTTCATCATGATGTGTTCCTTCAACATCTTCACTCCCTCCTCAATTTGCTCATGTTTTGGAGACCAACCGTCGCCTCCTTCTTGCATCCCTCGAGAAACCGTTTTTCAATTCTCATTTGTTTAAATTCCTCTGCAAGTTTGGTTTCTTCTTCTTGTGGAAAGAAATGACTTGCATGCCTCCAAGCTCTTCATACATTTTCTCGATCTTGGCTTTCCATAGAAGTCCCATTTCTGTGTCCATTTTCTTGTATGGTGTTTTTAGCAAGTACTGCCGATTCCACCTGCTTTGTCTATGCAACGAATAGCGTGTGTTGTTACTTTCACACGAATGTGACGATCAAGAATGTAGCTGAAGAGTCTCTTTTCTTGTACATTTGGCTTCCAGTTCCTTCGAGTCCTATAAACCACAATATTAATCGATAACATAAGCTAATGTCCATATCATACTGAATATTTTATGAGCTGAGGAAAGGATTTTATTAGCAAAGGGAGGATTGTATGCCAAAAGAATAGCAATGTTGTTTTATTTTATGAATGGTCACTAATTCAGTGTCAAATAAATCAGAAAATCAAATGACTTATAACCTTTAAAGCATTACTTGAAGCCATTTTCAGATGATGGTTAGTAATATTCATATCATAAATCACTGTCTATGCAAAAAGCACGTTATATGTCAAAGCATAGCAATGTGGATTTCTATGGTTATACTCCTCGACCAACACAACTGTATTTACAGGATGCACTTTGGTAGCCTCTTGAACTGGCCCTTGTCTTCAGCCAAACAAAAAGGTTGGTTTGAGTTGTACAATTGAAATCAATTCGCTCTAATAAAACGAGCAAGTCGTGCAACAATTAAAGACTATATTGATGGTGAGAGCCAAGCTTAAAACATGTTACCCAAGATGGTTTAAGACTTTAAGGTAAACATAGACAGTAACATAAAGCTATAAAGATGATACTAGAGGGAGTGGGGCCGCCCTTTACTAGGTGCATCATGCATGGAATCTACCAAATGTCCGTTAGAAGTACGAGTTAGAAGTAGTATTGAACATTCTATTATTAATAAAAGCTAAAGCACCACAATAAGTTGAAAGAAATAACTGCTGTTCTAATAGTGTAGTTTTATATAGGGGAATTGCTTATTAATGTTCCTTTACACCAACTTGTGAAATGGGAACAAGACATAAAAGCCAAACTCACAAAGTTCCAACAGCAAAGGTGTAGTCTTTATGGATTGATACACAGTCGTCTCACACGCACACTGACACACCTCACATACTATTATAAAAAAGGTTTAGTTTAGTCTTAAAACATGCGAATAAGCTAGATAGTAACGAAGTGAGACTCGTCATTATCTTTTTCATAATTGTCTAATCAACATGGTAGCTTTCTTCCAGCGCTATACTTTCTTGTTCTGTTATCTTTAGTTATAGCTTATCCTGTTGAAGCTACCAAATGGACCTTGTAGCCATACTATCACAGAGAACTGACTAAAGAATTGCTATAACTAAAGATAACAGAACAAGAAAGTATAGCGATGGAAGAAGGCTACCAGAACTAAAGAATTGTTATAACTGAAGATAACAGAACAAGAGAGAGTAATACACGGTCGTCTCACACGCACACTGACACACTATTATAAAAAAGGTTTAGTTTATCCTGTTGAAGCTACCTCACAAGGTCATTGGAGATTTGGAGACCTTTGTGATAGTAACTCTTGGTTGTAGCCATACTATCACATAGAACTGACTAAAGTTACGTATCAGGTTTTTAAAAAGCACCAACTACTAATTTCTATTGCTAAAAATTGCTACTTAACCTGATGCTCATATAAAGAATAATCCAACCCATGTAGAACTGCACTGAAACCTGTAAGTGATAGCTAGCAGTCTCTACATAATATCTCCTGACAAATATAAAGCCAACATCATCAAAGTTCACTGACAGTAACTAAAAGATAAAATATCTCCACACCATAGCCCCTGCCCCGCCACACAGAAAAAATGTTGCACAACTAAATATAATCAAATAACTACATCCTAACAGAGTTTTGACCTTCTAATAACTGAAAACAAAGAAAAGGGGGTGCTAGGATTGCGGTTTGAAAGTGATTATCGGATTATAACATTTTCAAGTGGCACAACCATTCCCTACTGTTTAACATAGCAAAAGTGACTCTAATCAATAACTTATTTAAAGATCATACAACCTATTACTAGAAGATTCAAACTACAATAGCTGAGGAAACTTCTTCCTAGGCAAATGCCAATCAAAAATAGATTAACTAGACCTCGTGTTTTTGAACAACACCAACTGCTAATTGTATTACTTAAAAAAACGCTACCTACCCCAATGCTCACATAAAGAATATTTAAACCCATGTAGAACTACACTGAAATCAGTAATCCCAAACATATAGCTCAGCCGTCTTTAGATGATTCCGAAAGCCCCAGCAAACAAATTATTGTCATTATTATGCTAAACACCTATCACTTCTACAAACATATAACTAGCATATAAAAGTTCATTGACAACAACGACAACAAAAATAACGTCTCCATACCACAACAACCCCCCTGCCCACCCCACTCCACTCCACCAACACCCACACACTCAGAATCATCACAGATAACTAAATCCGTACATATGCCACCATCATTTCTTAACAACTAAAGCTAAGTCAAAGGAGTGTTTGGGACTGCGTTCCGCAAGTGAGCATCATATTATCCATTCCAAGTGGCACAAAACCATTTCCTACCGTTTTAAATACCGAAAATAATCCTACTAATCTATTCATTCAAGGGTCACGCAACCAGTCATCGACTATATATAATCATCTAATGACTCAGGTATCATTTCACACAAAAATCCATACAAACCAAGATTTTCCAAACACTAAAAATTAAAACTTTATTAACCTTAAAAGTAAAAAACAGATAGTGAGTTAGAATACTAACTTGTTTCCACCTTTCTCACTAACATTATTACCAAACTGAATATGTTTTCCAGCAAATATCCCACGGTGGGCCCTACCCATCACCACTTTTCTATCAGGCAAACATTTCTTCAACGACTCTTTAACTCCTGCTTCCAAATTCTTGTCACCGCCTATCTTTTTCATTATCTTTTTCACCATTTCATTTGATCTAAACGCCATTTTTCTCAAATTGGGTGTTTGGTAAAACTGATAAAGATTTGATTTTTAGGGTGTTTGGATCAAGATTTGATTGACTGGTGTATTTGGGGGTTTAGGGTTTTCTTCAATGGTGGTAATTTCCTTTTGCTATCGTTAGTGGTGTTGTTTTATGTTGCATAAATGGTCCTCGGTAATTGCATTTATGCATAGTTTAAACAATAAGTTCTCTAATTTAACTTTGTTGCACTTAACCTAGAGACGACTTATTTAACTTGTTTATCTAAAGGAGTTGGCGGGTTAAATTTATTACTGGGAGTAAATAAGGGCATGTCGAACCGCTTAACTGATATAACTCTTTACAAAAGTCATAAAATAATTTTGTTTATCTTTAAAAACATAAACGGTTCTTACCTGGACCCATTCAATCGACACTAACTCAAACACGACGACCTTTTAATATCGTGTTAAATGGGTCGACGTGAATCGACCCAAATGATGTTTGTAACCACTCTTAAGCTGATTATTTTTTTTCAAACCATACTTTTCTCGATTATCACTAGTTATTTTTCTTTTATAGTTTCAACGACTTTTTCCTAACCCGCGAGTTGTTGCGTGAGCATTGTGTAGATGCTTAGAATTGTACGGTTAAGACATATTTAATTAAGAAGTTTAATACATAAGTGTAATTGATACATGCGCTTCACCGTGTGACCATTGGTTCTAACTTTCAAAATGTGACATTAATATATAATATGTCCTAGTACGAAGTTTAGAGTTATGGTGTAATGCTTGGTGCCAAATACATATTGCAGCTAAATAAGGCGGAGGAACATGTAAATACAAAAGCAATATAAGTTTTGCTATATTGGTCATCGCTATTCATGTCGAAATGCATCCATCATAGTCGATTTTACAGAGGCACCATGCAGACATATGATATGTATCTAAGGTTTCTTGCATGGAGCGCCAAATCCATAGATCCATCAAATGGAAGCTATATGAGTCCGCATTTCCTCGAACTTTGTTGATCGTAATATATCGCTCCTGAATACCAATTAAAGCATACAGAAGATCATCGATCACAATCATTTCATGCACATATCAAGACAAGTATATAAACACATCATTGCAAACATCCTAAGTTTTGGTTCTCAAGTTATATACGATAGACGTAGATCCTCTTTGGAGGGTCTTGTAGAACAATGTTATGGTTAACAATGTAACAAATATAGATCCAGCTCTATATACCATTGCATGATATTTTAAATTTTCAGTTCCTATGAGAAGGTGATAACCGGTGTTAATTACACAGAGAAACTTTAAACACAAATTTTCTCTATACTAAATCAGCAAGTCATGAGCATAGGCACCCTAAAACTAAAGAAATATGGTTTTAACCCACTGCTTATGCAATTCATTCTCGCTTAAAATACAAAAATCCGACAAACTGATAGAAGCCAAAAGAATGTGTTTCAGCTTTATCTCTCCGGTGACCTACAAGCGACTTTTTGCTACAACAGTGGCGACTAGGGGTGAAAACGAGTCGAGCCGAGCCCGAGCCTGCCAGAGCTCGAGCTCGGCTTGTTTATATATAAAAAGCTCGAGCTCGAGCTCGAGCCCGACTCGTGAAATTTTTCACAAGCTCGAGCTCGGCTCGGGCTCGACTAATTTATATGATGTGTAGAAAAACAAGGTTCAAATGGAGCTCGGCTCGTTAACACAAGGCTCGAGCTCGGCTCATAACACAAGCTTGGCTCGTTAACACAAAGGTTGGCTCGTTAACACAAGTTCGAGCTCGTTAACATGGTTATCGTGATAGAAAATATATATCCGTATATATTTCTAGGGCTCGTTTGAGGCTCATGAGCCTAAACGAGCTTTTTGTATAGAGCTCGGCTCGAGCTCGATTAATAAATGAGCCCAAACTTAGGCTCGAGCTCGTTTAGGCTCGGCTCGTTCGAGCTATTTATCGATCCGATCCCGAGCTTTTCACGAGCTCGGCTTACCATTTCCACCCTTAGTGGCGACCTTCATTTTTTTTTTTTTCAAAAAAAAAAAAAAAAAAAAAAAGAAGAAAAATCCTTGTATATATCTAAAACTTTTAAATCACAACACCAAATTTGGCTCAAACTCCATTATTAGCCCAATATTCGGATAGCCTATTAAACAACCCAAAATGAAATGTATTATACTTTGCAACCCAAATTTTTGGTTAATAAGCCCATGTCCAAAATTTTGGTTAATATAACACCACTAAACTTACACAACCATAAATTTACTCAACACATACACGCCTCTAACTACCTTTTCACTCCAAAAAATGCAGTCAACAAGAGTTATCTTCCTTATCACTCCATTAACAAAACTAAACGTCGCCCTTAAAACAGACGCACCTCCTAAATATTTTTTTTTAAATTTTTTTATATGAATCAAATGGTAACGTTTATATGGGTAAGTGGGAAGTTTTGTTGTTATGCGTGTGTTTATATCGATCGGGCAGGCGACCTAAATAAATAAAAAAAAGCCTTGATCGATTTTCGACCAATTCACCACAACAAGGACGACCAATTCACCAATAGGTCGATCAATACAAATTTCCATTCTTTGCGCTTAGCCTAACATCCATCCCTATTCCCATTATTCTTTCTTCGCGAAGACTTTTATTCGATCTACATCTACATGAATTTGAATAAATTCTTGTTACATTTTCTAACCGAATTGACATAAGATGTACATTCTCCTTTCACTTTAAACCTTAACTTATCACCTATATAGTGCGATTAAAATCTCAAATTTGAAGTCGTCATTACTTTTACGCCTAATCCACTTTTGTGTGTTGTATTGTGTCTAGATTGGGTCTTCTTACTCTATCTTTTCTAGTCTAGAGGTCTTGTTATAACACAAATACTTAAAACTCTTATTCATTTGTAAAGTTTTATCCGGTGCGGATAAGCAAGTGTGAAAGTCTTACTCCGGGTGCAGAGAAGCATTGTAAAGTCTTGTCGGATGCGGATAAGCAAGGGTGCAAGAGTCTTGTATCGGTGCGGTTAAGCCTTGTACCAGTGCGATCAAGTATGGGGTTGATATTCTTTGGTGGAAGTCTTGTAATAGGTGTATGAGTTCATGAGGTCTTTGTGGGTTCATCCGGGTGCGGAACTCCGTCAAGTGCTAGCTCGGGTTTGGGTGCATATCGATAAGAGCTAAGTTGTCTTGTTTATCCATCGCAAGATTTGGTACTAGTGAACAATATAGGTATCGAGGATGCGCAACTAGACGTATGGATTATCTAACCCCTTCATTTCGAACTAGTATAAATCTTGTGTTTGTTCTCGTCCTTCAACTCTTTACTTATAATTTATATTACTTTGTTGTTGACACCCTTGCATGAAACTTGAGACCTACTTAAACCTAAAATAATTAAAAAAAAAAAAAAAACGTATTTACTTCTTCTATGGTTCTACACAATTGATTGTGAAGTTACGAAGCTTTAAATGAATTTCAGGGCAAACAAGATTGGCTTACTCACATGTTGTGGCGGGAGAAAACATATTTATTTTCTAAGTTCGCAATAACTCATTTTGTAAGTACGAAATAAAGTTGAACAATAATATATTTTATTGATAAAAAATGTTAATAGCAAAAAAATAAATGATGCAAATGAGTATATAGGTTTAATGGTTTATGGGTTAATTTGTTATAATTAATAAACTTAAAAATATGTTATAATATAAGTCAAGGAGTAAAAATATATATTATTATAGTTTAGCGGTTAAATTTTATATTAATAAAGCTAAAAGGATGTTCAGTTAAAAAGTTAACGGGTTGTTAATAAAAAGTGTACTAAAACAATTTAAACAACTTAATAATCATCCAATTCACAATAATCATCCAAATATATGTAATATTCGATCCTTTACATGATGTATGTTTAAACAACTTAATAAAAAGTGTACTAAAACAATTTAAACAAAATAACACAACAAATGTTTTTGACGTTTAATTTTTATTTGAATAAATCAAAGAATTTACTATGATTGTTTGCAGCATAACAATCAAAGTTGAATAACAAAATGTAAGGTGATGTTCTCACTTTCTTAAACATAAAAAAAAGTTATATGTTTAAGTAAGAACTATGCTAACCACTGAGGAATTGAAGTTTAGGGACTTAGGGCAATGCTGACAGCTGTTACTATTTTTATATCAACTTTTGTACTTTGTTGACTTTCTTTGATAAGTAGCTTTCACTTATCAAATTAACAAAAGTTTCCGCCTGTTTGTTTTATGGACTTTGATACTTTTCCTAAGTATCTAAGTTCAGGGTGTCTTGGTTTGTTGAGGGGATCAAAAGGGACTAAGTGAGTTATTGTCACCACTCAATGACTTAATCTTCTTCTTTGTTCAGGGACTTGACAAACTATTTGTTGCCTTAGGAAGTTGTGAGTCTTTCTTTAGAATTTTAAGAACTCTAGAGATGACTCCTGAATGTTTTGACATTCACGAACTTCATTGACACTTAGAGTATTTTCTATTCAAATTCTAGACGAAGATCATTGTACATTGAATTAACCCAACTAGTTCCGCTCATGCCGCACCATCCTGCATCTTCCGGTGACTTTGCCGTCCTCCATATCGTCTACTCCTATCATGAACCGAAATATTGTCATACTCAGCTTTAGCTCCGATAGGAACTGTTGCGATTCTCTTTCCTTTCTTAAATTAAAAACGCAGAGGTTATATTGTACATATATTTTAAGAAGCATGAACAAAATGTTGCCACAATATTTCTAATTTTTTTTTGAACTTAATATTTCTAATTGATATGACATACATCCATGTTGGCACGTCACGCACAAATTAATTTTTAATGACTTCCTAACAGAGACAGTAGGGAGCCTAGTTCTTGGTTGCTATTGGAAGTTTGGAACTTAAAAACACTTGCTAAAAATCTTTAGATAAATCTCTAATCCAACTAGATATATGTTCAAAATAGTTCTTGTTGGGTACCCCAATATGATTAGATTAGTATAAGTTATATATTTGTATGCAGTTTCATATGAGATAAGTTGTATATAAGCTCGTAAACGGGTAAATAGATGAGATTTTTATGTTTTTGTCATATTGGAAGGGCGAGTATTTCTTTGATTTAGTCATTTAGATGTACGCGGCCTGAACTAGTATATCCATGTAATTGGTTCCGACCTTTTCTTTTGCGATCCCAAAATATGTATCTATTTAAGTTGAAAATAAAACATCTTGTGATGTATCACGTTGTATGACCATCAGGCCACTTGGTAGTTTTAAAGTAATGGTGCATTCATGAATGTGAGGAACTTTTGACAATGAGAATGGCAACAATAATTTGATGTAGTTTTCATAGTTTATAGAAAGTTTTATGGTTTAATTAACTTTTAGAGTAAATTACATGGATGGTCTTTATGGTTTGCTTAAAGTTTCACCATAGTCCTTAAAAGTTTAAAGTTGTATAGATAGTTTCTATCTTTGCAAAACTAACACTTATGGTCCTTTTTCTAACTGGTGTTAAGTGAGTTTCGTTATCATTTACACGTTAGCCTTTTTGGTTAAAGATCGTTGCATCGTCTATCCTCTATAATAACGGTCGTTTATAATTTAAAGTTTTTCGACTTTAAGTATGTTTTCATCGCTTTATCCGTTTAAATGCTTTTATACGTTTTCATCCGTTTTATTGATTTTTATACGTTTCGTCCGTTTTCATCATTTAACGCTTTCATACTTTATATCCATTTTATCGTTTTCATAGGTTTTTATCCGTTTTTATACGTTTTTTTCCCGTTTCCTTACATTTACACATACATTTTTTTCCCGTTTTTATACGTTTTCATCCATTTTTATACGTTTTCATACGTTTTTCTCCGTTTTATACGTTTTCTTATGTTTTCATATGTTTTTGTCCGTTTTATAAGTTTCGCCCATTTTCTTACATTATCATATGTTTTTGTCTATTTTAATACATTTTCGTCCGTTTTTATACGTTTTCTTACGTTTTCATACGTTTTTGTTCGTTTTTATACGTTTTGCTTCCATTTTTATTCGTTTCCGCCCGTTTTTCTTATGTTTTCATACGTTTTTATCCATTTTATACGTTTTTATACGTTTTCATCCGTTTTTATATGTTTTCTTATGTTTTCATGCATTTTTATATGTTTTCATCCATTTTTATACGTTTTTATACACTTATATCCATTTTCGTCCGTTTTTATACGTTTTCGTCTGTTTTTATATGTTGTCAGCCGTGTGTTTACGAGTGTAAAACGGACGAAAATGTAAAAAACGGACGAAAACGTAAAAAATGACAAAAACGGATAAAGCGTAAGTATATAAAAATGGATAAAACGCGTAAAATGTATTTAAAATATATAAAACGGACAAAACGTATGAAAATGTAAGAAAACGAGTGAAAACTTATAAAACGGAAAAAACGTAAGAAAACATATAAAAATAGATAAAAACGTAAGAAAACACATAAAAACGGACGAAAACGTATAAGAACAAACAAAAACATATGAACATGTAATAAAAGGAGTGAAAACGTAGAAAAGCGGAAAAAACGTATAAAAACCGATAAAAACGATAAAAACTAAAGCCTTCATCTTTTTCCACTTCTTGAGTTGCACACCAAGTGTTTGACATTTTGCCTCAACCAAACCAAACCCACTTTATTTTGATTCTTTGACCGTCTTGGTCAAAGAATCAAAATATGAGTTTGTTTTAAGGTTTTTGGACCTTCTCAGTCCCTAAATCGAAGTTTGTTTCTCCTTTTGGGCTCCCTCCATGGAGGTGAGTGGTTGTTCTTCGGTGGGTGTTTGGCGTGTCCTTTAGAAATTTCCATTGTTGCCGATGGAATGGCGGGCGAAGGGTTTCTCGGTTGGTTGCCCATATTAAGCATCTCCATTTGTCGTTGGACGATCGGAGGGGCCTTGAGAGGCGCTTTCGCGGATTGTGGTTGTTTGTTTCGGTTGGGAGGCTTTAAAGGTCTCGGATCGGTGGTTGTGTGGGGTGTGTCGTCTACATGCTCTCGATCGGGCATGCCATCATGAGGATGGGTTGGCTCGGTTCAAGTGGGTTACGGAGATGTTGAGGAGTTTATAGTGGGATCGCTAGGCCACGTGTTGGGAGGAAGTGGTTCCTTTAGGAGGGTGGTGGTGGATGAAGTTCTCCTTGATCGTGTGTTCTCCCTACCTATCACGATTGTTAAGAGCATCCTCATGGTTGTCGTATGGCTTTTCTCATGTTTTAGTTCTTTGCTCTGGATAAAGTGGCTATGCCAACATCTATTGAGGCGTGGTAAAACTTTTGTTGTTACCGCGTTGCACGTTACGTGTTTTCGTGCCTCTAACCGTCGGGCGCAAGTATGGTAATAGGAAGTCTTTGCAATGCCTTAGTATTCAACGATGCGTTGGTCGCTTGGGGTGGGGATGGTTTTGATGAACTTATTCTCGCCGCCCAACCCTCGAGGGTGGCCCCGGAGAGGATGGGCTTGGCTCGGGTCCGTAGCTCAAAGGTGTGTTCTAATGTTAAACAATGTTTGAGGAAAGTTTGGACGGGCATTTCACTGCGTTGTTAAAGTATTATGTTCTTGAGGTTGCACTTATGGTACAGATACTTTGACAGCGTTGTTATTAAGCATCCCATACTTCCTCCCGGTTATGCTGTTTCCTTGCTCACCGAGCCTCACTTGTTGCGGATGTTGATAGCGTTCTTGGGTGTATTCAATCTTTCCCAAAGGACTTCTTGTGGTGGACGGATTGAGGCCCAACACATTTTAGATGCTTTTGCGAGGGGTCGGCAATCGCCGTTGGGTTACTCAAGGCTATCTCGTGGTGGTTAATTTATGTTTGGGGGAGGTGCCCTAAGGTTTTGCGGAGTTTGTTGCATCTGCGCCCTCACACCGTTGCTCAAACCGGACAATGGATTAGGCCTATTCTGGTAAGCGCGATTTGGAGGTGGGTGGTATCCAAGGTGGCTATGAGGGGTGTCAAGAAGGAGATGTCCAATTACCTTGGTGATTTTCGGTTTGGGTGGGAGTCCCTAGTGGGCAGAGGCCGTGCTCCATAGCGCGACAGATTCTTACATGAGTTTCATTCGGATGGGTGGTTGGCTATGCTTATCGTTGACTTCTCAAATGCCTTCAACTTGGTGGATCGGACTACCCTTTTAAATGAGGTTCGAACTCGATGCCGTCTATTTCTCTATGGGTATATTTTTATATGGTCGATCGGCGAGGTTATATGTGGTGACGACCATATTTGGTCCACCACCGGAGTTCACGAGGGGACCCTTTAGGCCTCTTCTTTTGCCTTAGTTTTGCATCCACTTGCCCACCGGATTAGGGACCTTGCGACTTCTTTTCCATGCTTGGTAATTGGATGATGGTACGATTATCGGTGAAACTAAAGAGGTAGCTAAAGCCTTAGATATTATCATGGCTGAGGGCCCCCACCTGGGCCTTGAACTCAACATTAAGAAAACAGAAGTTTTTTGGCCCTCATGCAATGGGGTGAAAGTACAATATGGTTTGTTTCCCCACGGGATTGGGAGGCCGACACGGGTAAGAAACTCCTTGGAGGCGCTGTTAGCCGGGATGCGGGGTTTATTAGCGTTTGGGCGTGAAAAGGGCATCTCGTCTTGTGGAACTTGTGAAAACGTAGGGGGGGTGAATACGTTTCGCTTCAAACTTAAAACTTTGTATCAAATATAGTATAAACCATTGCATTTGCTAATCTCGACGTGAGGATGCATTTAACGCATTACGGCATGTAAGGCCAACCCTTGACATCACATAAGATTCCGCAAGATTAATGGTTCATTATAAATCAAGTTTCACCATTATTAGTCCGGTTGCTTTTTCTTGATCAAGCGTATCATGTCACGTAAAGTGTTGAATATAGTTTGTGACTATATGAAAGACCAAGTATGCATCACAAACATAGACATCAACCACATAGAAAATAACCAAAGTAATGCAAGAATAAAAGTAAAACAATAGACAAACCAACACGAGGATTTATAGTGGTTCGCTACAAGGACACCTTCCTTGCCTACTCCACTCCCGAGTCACCTACTCGAGTTCGTAATCACTACACCAACTCCTTATGGCGGAGAAGCCTTCACAACGCCGCCTACTCTTTTTCGGTATTAGGCTAACCACGGGTTCTTTCACCCAAGGTGAACCACACCTACACAACGTCGCTTACCCTTTATACGGTGCTAGGCTAACCACCGGGTTCTTTCACTCCAAGGTGAACCACACATACACAACGTCGCCTACCCTTTATTGGGTACTAGGATAAGCACCTAGTTCCATTACTATGGAGGAACTACTACCCTTCACGACACAACACCTAATCTCAAGGAGATCTACTCCTTGTTACAACACCATCAAGGATATCACCATCCTTGGATCTAAACAAATACTATATGTATAACGATGCACCTCATCGATTATACGACCTACGCATTCTTCACTAATGCCATTTACACGATCCTTCAGCACCTTTCACTAATGCCTTCAACACGGATCTTCTCACTCTTCACTAATGCCTTTGCCACATCTATGACACCGTTATGTTTTGTGGCCCAACATAACAAACCTTGTGTTTTATGGCACAAACACATAAACCATCTAGTCTAGTCATAGATACAAGAATATGATACTAGACAATATCAAAGACAATGTGTCTAATGGATATGAACTCTAGACTAAACATCAAGAACCCAAAGCATGATGTAGTTAGTCTTCTATGAATGAAGATGACAAGTTTCCCAAGCTTGTTGTATAAGATCTTCATGTGCTTGTATCTTGTGATGGGTGATCACTTGATAGGTAAGGAAGCAAGATCTCTAAGCTTGCTTTGGAGGATCACTTGAGTATGCTTACAACAAATGAGAGTTAGAAGCATTATGATCATATGAGATGAGGTGGTTTACATGTTTCCTAATGATCTAACTATCCTAGATTTGGTGGAGAGAAACTATGTGTGAAGGTGTGAAGAAATGGTAAGAAGTGGTTTGCTATTTATAGGCAAAAGACCAAAACCATGTTCGCGCCCAAAGGATCCCTTTTGGAGGGATCCGCCCTTGTAATTCCAAGGGATCCGTGGGTCATTTGAGGATCCGTGCACGCTCCTCTTTACCCATAGTTTATGGGTTGAAACCATGGGCTATGGGTCATGGTTTGAGTACCCACCAAGGTACAATGTATCTAGATATTGGGTATGGGTCTTGGGTCATGGGTCATGGGTTTTACCCAACACATTTACTTATGTTTATGTATTTTACAAAGTGTTTAACTAAACATGTTTAATGGTTTGTTAGGGTTTGATCATAACGCAACATAACAAACATGTACGAACATGTGTTGTAGCATATAAGGACTTGAGTCGTCGAGAGGTGTGAGAGTATGTTGAGACAAAATATAATTACAAGTAACTTATACATTTTACGTTATGTATTACAAGTTACATGTTTGTCATCAACAAAACAAATGAGAATGCATAGATTAAATATCGTAATATTTGCACTAACAATCTCCCCCTTTTCGATGATGACAAAATATAAGTAAACGTAATAGATAGGTAAAATGTCAAAGTTACTTGTGTCCGTACTTCCTATACATTACCTTCTTCGTTTACACTCTTCTCCCCCTTTTGTCGAAACAAAAAGGGTGTGTCCTTTCTCCCAAGAATGGTGAGTTTGCATCATCCCTAGTGAAGTTAAAATAAAAACACCTTATGGCTCCAATTGGCACACCACGCCAATACCTTCAACACGGTACTAATGACGGCTTAGCAACTCATGACTTTGAGCTTGCATGTCTTCAAAAGGTGGTGATCTCGCCTTTAAAAGGAACCTAGAGAATCACAAAAAAAAAAATAGAAAGATCCTTTTGAATTATGACCATTATTGCCAACGGCTCAATGGATCAAATTTTGAGGCTTAACCTACATCAAGGTTAGTGTTTAAGAAGAAAGAAAAGAAAAATATATGATGAGAAAGAAATCTCCTTTTGTTGAAACACAAAGGAATTTTGAAGAATGAATGTGTGCATGCTCCCCTGACGGTTGCTCCCCTTGTTAAAGGCGTCAAGTATTTTAGGAAGGCTAAGACGAAATTATTGCAAAATTTGAATGTTTTAGCTTTGACGAAAACTCCCTTTATTGAGAGCGTCAAGTACTCCTAGTGTGTTTTGAAAATCTACAAAACAAAAAGTTAGTGCAAATTATATTCGCCCTTGACGAGTAAGTCATATGATGCACTTTATAAATGCTCGACGGAGGCTCCCTAGCTCGAGGGCCAAGAAGAACCTACAAAAAAATGTAAAAGTTCGTCCATAAATGAGACGAGAATCCCATACACATCAAAGTGTATATATATGAACCTACAAAGAAAGGATTAGTGTCAAAGAGAAAATCCTACTACTTGCATCATCATGGTTGGTTTAGAGATTGTAAGGTTTGTTCAAGGTAAGAAAATATGCTTAGGGATGAGGCGATTTCATTACGAAATTCACTTGGCTTTTGACAACATGGATGTTTGTGGTGGATGGTTGAGCGACCATGAATTGTAGTGGTAGTGAGACACTTGTAGGATGTGGTTGACATAAGTAGCTTGTGGTTTGAGGTTGTGGTTGACACAAGTAGGATGTGGTAGAACATGAGACATACTTTAACACGTAGTTCATGAACTATACCTTGGACACGGTGATAATGATAGAAATCATCATTATGACTTAGAGGTATGGAGTTTGTGGTAGAGGTGATGAAAGGTATCAAGGTGAATCTTTGACTTGGTTGATGACTCACTATAGGTGGTAGACATGATGACTTTGTGAGTAGTGATAAAAGTGGAGTAAGATGGTTAGGATGATGCAAGATTAGAAATAACAAAAATGTGCGAATGAGCACAACTTGACTTGATGATGAAATCGACTATTGTCATCCTACAAGAATCCAAAGAGTTAGTACAAAAGGAAAACATTTATACCAATGGATAAATTGTTCACATAAAATAATGAAACAAAAAGGAAGAACACGTAAAGACTCATATAAATGCAACTCTTTATAAACATATAGGAAACAGATAATCCTAAGTGTTGAACAAGTGCTTGTGTAGGAAAAAGGAAATTTGAAATGATTATCTAAAGAGATAAAGTTCCTCTGCTCCACGGTTCCTCCGGTTCCTCACTAGGGATCCAAATAGCTTAAGTCTAGGATCCGGCTAATGATGAAGTGAAAAGAGGTGATTGGGTTCTAGCAAGGTCTAGCACCTACATATCCTAAGTTACTCAATCTATTAAGTGTCTTATATGAAGATGGACTTGAATGATCAAGAGAGAATGATTGATGGTAGCTAATGATTGCCTTTTATGGAAAATGGGGCTTTATGAGCACTAGTGGATGATTAAAGATGACACTAAGACATTTGAGAGTGTCAATGGTGTTAAATGATCCTAGAGATCGATGATGACTTAAGAGAGATTTGGAGAATTCCTTAAAATCATAAGAAATTAAAACCTAGTTTTGGCCTATTTTGAGGTAAGGATGACTAAAACAATTTGCTAAAATTGAGAGAAATATCAAACTAGGTGTTTTGAGATGAAAGGAACAATGTGTAAACATTGGAGCGTAAAGATGGTGAGTTTTGAACTAATAAAGAAATACTTGAATGTGATCCTAAGTCATCCATGAGTGAATGTGAGATCAACTGAGCCTAAGGAAAGTTTAAGTGATCCTAATGTAGCATGTTTAACTAGTCCAATAAGGTCTAGAATGTTGGATTGATGCAAGGAGGCTACAAGGAACGTCATTCACCGGATCCCACGGATCCTTCACTGAGGATCCGCCTAGTTACATCTAAGGGATCCGGCATCTCGAGATGATTTTCTTAATGTAATAGTTGCGAATTTTGCTCTATGTTTCAATTATGAAACAAATTGTTTCTACAAGAAGCATATATGTATACATGTTAAGCAAAGCAAGGAGAGCATGTAGAGATCACATATAGGCAATCAAATGAGATCGAGCTCACAAATAACATAAAGGTTTCATAAAATTTAAAGCACTATTCAAGAAGTCCAAAAGCAGTTCTGGTCTAGATTAGTAAATCATTTAAACTAACAATGACATGAAAGGTATGTGTCTAGAAACAAAAGAGCACATGATGGTGTTCAAGACAAAAGAGTTGTGAGGTGCTAGTTTAGGACAATATAGTCATTACGGATGGTGGTTAGCATACAATGAGCTTCGTCCATGAAGTCATGTAGCTCTTCTCGATCAAAGCGAGATAATCGCTTGATGAGGAAAGTGGTTGTGATTACCTAAAAGAAAAATTAATTTTACAACTAGTTTGATTAGTAATCCTAAGACAATGCAAAGTATTTTCATTGTAAACTTACTTTAGGAAAACATAGGAGTATAAATTTCTCAAGTGAGAGAATGAATATGAGACTATTACTAGCGGTGCTCAATTACTGCTAAACGCGACCATTTTACTGGCGATTCCACATACCCAACTTCTCTCAAGGAAGCAATTCAACCGTTAGGTCAAATTGAGTTTCTAGTGCAATAAGTTCTCCAAGATTCATTCTCAAGTTAGGAAAATTTATATTCCTACAATGGCCTATCAAGAGTAACAATGATGATACTTTGCTTCGTTTAATATTATAATTGAGACAACTACGGTGACGAAGGCGTCATGTTAAAAATAAGTTTAAAAGTTGTCCATATGGTAAACAACAAAAATGGTTGGATGAGCTAGTTCAATATATGTTGTTGGAAAGCTTTGAGTTTGGACTTTCGGATATGAACAATTATATTTGCGTTGCAAAATAATTTACTTGAGTATATCGGATGAAATAATCAAGTTGTCAATCCTACTATGAAGCTTGGAGAGCGATCATGAAAAGGAAAATGGGAGAGTACATCATCAACACAAGTGTAGGTTATGATCCGATGTACATTCTTGTTGTTTTAGAAAATGATACAAGAACAAAGGAAATCATATAAGCACAAATGACAAACTCAATAAAAATCCATTTAGTGTGTTATATGTTTTAAACATTTTCAACCTATATGACTTATCTAAATATCTAAACTAACATTTTCGACACAACTAGATGTTATCCCAAACACTCCTTCAAATAGCACATTGATTAGTAGAATATTACTAAATCGACAAACAAGAGAATGAATAGCAAGGTAAGGAAACCACATATGTTATTCAATCAAACAAGCACAAAAGCTATTTGAGATAAGCAAATAATCAAGTAATGCAAAGAAGACAATTTATCATTTAGCATAGCATACGAAAGTTCTTTTCATCGCTTTGTGTTAAATATAAACATGTATACCAAGCTTGATTAGTTTCTTTTATATTTATAAATATGCTCAAAACCTTAATTTCAATAGAGGACACATTGTTATTCAAAAGCGAAAACATCCGTCTCTAATTAGATCAAAAGTTTGTGCAAAAGTTATGACCGAAAAATGACTTTCTATTATAAATCAATGATTCAGTAAATTATTGTTTTGAATTAGTTTATGAAATCATTTTTAAATGAAAGTAGACTCAAATACCTTTAAAACGATGGGTGGCACGACTTCTAACTACTTACGGTTAAAAAGTTATGAATTTTTTTAATTTAAGACAAAAGCGTCTTGGATCCCACGGATCCCTTGCTCGAGGATCCGTCCAAAGGTAACCTCGAGGGATCCGCGGATCGACTACTGCATTATACAAATGCACGTTTGACCCGACGAAAAGGTTTAACCTTTGTAGACTTTTTAGTGAAGTTATATTAACCATTTTACCTTTATTCAAGCTTGATTAACAAGATATCTAACAACAAAACTTCAAAGAAAAAAATAACAAAACACTTTTCATATTATGCTTGACTTCATCAAAATTTGATACGAGGACCTTACTCGTTTTGAAAACCATTTGTTTTAAAAACTAGAGCCAACCCGCTCGATACCAATTGTGAAAACGTAGGGGGGGTGAATACGTTCCGTTTCAAACTTAAAACTTTTGTATCAAATATAGTATAAACCATTGCATTTGCTAATCTCGACGCGAGGATGCATTTAACGATTCACGACATGTAAGGCCAACCCTTGACATCACATAAGATTCCGCAAGATTAATGGTTCATTATAAATCAAGTTTCACCATTATTAGTCCGGTTGCCTTTTCTTGATCAAGCGTATCATAATACGTAAAGTGTTGAATATAGTTTGTGACTATATGAAAGACCAAGTATGCATCACAAACATAGACATCAACCACATAGAAAATAACCAAAGTAATGCAAGAATAAAAGTAAAACGATAAGTAAAAGGATAGACAAACCAACACGAGGATTTATAGTGGTTCGGTACAAGGACACCTTCCTTGCCCTACTCCACTCCCGAGTCACCTACTCGAGTTCGTAATCACTACACCAACTCCTTATGGCGGAGAAGCCTTCACAACGCGCGCCACTCTTTTTCCGGTACTAGGCTAACCACGGGTTCTTTCACTCCAAGGTGAACCACACCTACACAACGTCGCCTACCCTTTATACGGTGCTAGGCTAACCACCGGGTTCTTTCACTCTAAGGTGAACCACACCTACACAACGTCGCCTACCCTTTATTAGGTACTAGGCTAAGAACCTAGTTCCATTACTATGGAGGAACTACTACCCTTCACGACACAACACCTAATCTCAAGGAGATCTACTCCTTGTTACAACACCATCAAGGATATCACCATCCTTGGATCTAAACAAATACTATATGTATAACGATGCACCTCATCGATTATACGACCTAGGCATTCTTCACTAATGCCATTTACACGATCCTTCAACACCTTTCACTAATGCCTTCAACACGGATCTTCGGCACTCTTCACTAATGCCTTTGACACATCTATGACACCCGTTATGTTTTGTGGCCCAACATAACAAACCTTGTGTTTTATGGCACAAACACATAAACCATCTAGTCTAGTCATAGATACAAGAAAATGATACTAGACAATATCCAAGACAATGTGTCTAATGGATATGAACTCCTAGACTAAACATCAAGAACCCATAGCATGATGTAGTTAGTCTTCTATGAATGAAGATGACAAGTTTCCCAAGCTTGTTTTATAAGATCTTCATGTGCTTGTATCTTGTGATGGGTGATCACTTCAAGAGGTAAGGAAGCAAGATCTCTAAGCTTGCTTTGGAGGATCACTGGAGTATGCTTACAACAAATGAGAGTTAGAAGCATTATGATCATATGAGATGAGGGTGGTTTACATGTTTCCTAATGATCTAACTATCCTAGATTTGGTGGAGAGAAACTATGTGTGAAGGTGTGAAGAAATGGTAAGAAGTGGTTTGCTATTTATAGGCAAAAGACCAAAACCATGTTCTCGCCCCAAGGATCCCTTTGAGGATCCGCCCTTGTAATTCAAAGGGATCCGTGGGTCATTTGAGGGATCCGTGCACGCTCCTCTTTACCCATAGTTTATGGGTTGAAACCATGGGCTATGGGTCATGGTTTTGAGTACCCACCAAGGTACAATGTATCTAGACATTGGGTATGGGTCTTGGGTCATGGGTCATGGGTTTTACCCAACACATTTACTTATGTTTATGTATTTTACAAAGTGTTTAACTAAACATGTTTAATGGTTTGTTAGGGTTTGATCATAACGCAACATAACAAACATGTACGAACCTCGTGTTGTAGCATACAAGGACTTGAGTCGTCGAGAGGTGTTGAGAGTATGTTGAGACAAAATATAATTACAAGTAACTTATACATTTTACGTTATGTATTACAAGTTACATGTTTGTCATCAACAAAACAAATGAGAATGCATAGATTAAATATCGTAATATTTGCACTATGAAACTAATGAGTTGTCTCACAAGTCTGCGCGACCCTCAATCGAGCTCCTTTTGCTTCGCCATGTATGGGCGTCGCTAGTCGATGTTCGGTCTCGTAACGCCAACCGATGTATATAGGGGAAGTCGTTTGCTTTTGACGATGACCTTCGGAAGGCAATAAAGGCCATTGTGGTTTGTGGGGCCCTTTTTGGGGATTTTCAATGGAGGCTCGCATCCCTTCCGACTCGGTTTGGTGAGTTGGGTTTATGTTCGGTGAGGATGTATCTACTTATGCTTTTGTGGCCTCGAGGGCGCAATCTTGGAGTTTGCAGGATCACATTCTTCTGGGATGTGGTATTGATGGAGTTGACTACGATTATGGGTATGCAATGGATCGCCACGATGTCCCTTCCTCGATTTTGATCTTAGCGGTTTCTCTAACAAGGACACCGCCTACCTAAAGCCCAAAATGTTTTGGCGTGTGCCCTTTTAGTGGAATCGTCCGAGTTTGGGAGAAGTTCGATTTATCCCCGGCAAAAGCGGTGTTTGAATGTCTTGAGCTCCTTATGCTCAAGATTTCTTGACGGTTATCCCCATTGAAGGCTAGGCCAACATATGTCGGCCTTGGAGTACCGGACTATCTTTAAGCACCGGCTAATGATCCCTCCGTTTCCGGTGATGAGCCTTGCCCACCTGCCGCAAGGTTTGTTTAGATTCCTTTGGCGAGCATGCGGTCCATTGCAAGGAGTTACCGGTTTCAAATCTGCATGATTTGGTTAGGGACGTTTTGTATGATGTTCTTAAACGAAAGGTGAATTTCTTCTAAAAAGAGGCCCCGTGAACTTTCCGATGGATCCGCTTGAAGGAGGTCTACTTTACGGCCACCGTGATATACTTGTGTTTGGATGGGCCGGGGAAACATGCTTGTGTGGATCTTACCGAGTGTCCCTCTTGTTGGGCTAAGGGACAATGGGTTTGTTCTTGGGACAAGCGGTGAAAGCGAATCGAGTAAAGTTGCTAAACACGAGAAAGCTTGTTTAGAGAATCAACACGATTTACCCTTTTGCTTTTGATACATTTGGGTTCCTAACTTGGCAATGTGGAGTTTTTGACTAGGGTTCAACGGGTTGTGCAAGTAATTTTATGACCCCTAAGTCACAAAATTTCATTTTAGTAGAATTGGTTTTGCTATTCGAAAGGAGGTTCTACTTGTTGCCTGCTTCTCGCCATCTTATCAGAATCCGTTATTACAAGTAATAATAGAAAACCATTGTTTTTATTTAAAAAAAAAAAAGAATAAAACGTAAAAACAGACGGAAACGTATAAAAGCAGACGAAAACATATAAAATCGCATCTAAAGTCGAAAACTTTAAATTATAAACAACCGTTATTATAAAGGATAGACGATCTGTGGTTTTAACCAAAAAGCGCTAACGCAGAAACGATAACGAAACTCACTTAACACCAGTTAAAAAAAGGACTATAAGTGTTATTTTTTGCAAAGATAAAAACTGTTTATGCAACTTTAAACTTTTAAAAACTATGAATGAAACTTTATGGAAAGCACAGGGATCATCCATGTAATTTACTCTAACTAGCTTATACTAGCCAGCCGACAGCTAAACAATTCTAGAATGTAAAGTTACCATAGATTCACTCACCGATCGCATATTAATAAGGGTGGTCCATTGGGTTGTAAATGACCCAAATTGGCCCTCACCCAACAAAAACAATGTAACGTACATATGCCATTTTCACTTGCTGAAAAATTAACGTTAGACATTTTTCTTAAACAAGCAACTAAGATAATAGTATTTATTTCTTTACTTTACAAATACTGATAATAATTAAAGCCAAAGTAGCAACATCAACTTAGTAATTATAGTCTCACTACTCAACCATATACTATTCATGAAATACAAACACTCGCACACTATCATGTGTCTTTTCTTCTTAGTTCATTAGTATGGTACCCAAACAACATGATCTTCAGGTAAGAAATGGCAAACTGGAACACTTCCTGGTTTCACTTTAAGCACTTGAAAGGCCAAATGTTTCGGGTTCCATTTTGCAGTGTCTGTGTGACAAACCGCGACCGCTTTCACTTTGGTACCATCAACGCCCACTAGAGAAACCGCGTATGCTTTAGTACTAACGGTTTTATGGCAATAAAAGACAGCATACGCGTAGTTTTGCTTATGGCAAACCACAGCTTTATTTGCAGCCAATTTTTTCGCAACTTCGATTTTGTACTTTTGTAACGGGGTACTTTCTTTAGCGTTTACTTCGGTTGAAACAGCTTTTACGTTTTTACCTAACTTTGTTGTACTAAAATCAACCATAGATTCTAGTGAAGTAGCACAGTATTTTTCCTCACCTTCAATACCTTTGTTTTCGCATTCGGTAAGTGTCTGCTTCATGATTTCGGCTTCAGTTGACTCGGGTTTGACCTCAAATTCGTTGTAAATTTCAGGAAGATTTTTTGAGGAAAATGGTATCGAATCAGCAACTTTTCGTGGTAAAAATGTCGATTTTCCATTGCTTTTTGTGAAATGTAGGTTCATTTCTTCGCCTTGTTTCAAATCCTTTTCCAAGAAAAATAATGCGACGTTGGGGTCATCTTTTAACTGATCCTTTGAGGCAGCATAGTTGTATGTGAACGGGCTGCCCCCGGGTTTTACTCCGACATAAACCGGCTTGCCCTTGTGTCCACTACGGACCGTGACACCACCTTTCCCGACACCAACTTTCGTTCTTTTTCCGGGCTTTCCAGCATGCACGCTGACACCGCCTTTCCGACACCAACGTTAGTTCCTTCCTGTGTGCACGCCAACACCACCTTTACCGACACCAACGTTAGTCCCTTTCCCGGTATGTACAGCCACACCGCCTTTCCCAACGCCTACATTTGTATGTTTCCCTGGTTTTCCAGTGTCCACGGACACACCACCTTTCCCGACATCTACCGCGGTGTTCTTTTCGTCATTCCATTCTGTTAATTAGCAAACTTATATAAGTAATTTATTCGTTAACATTAATGAATAACATGATACAATATTTACATGTAACGAAATATAAATAAACCTGTAGTAGTGTATAAAAGATCCTTGAGTGATTGTGGCATAGGACTATTTGGCAACACTGATTTCAGTAAACTTCAGGAGTCACTGCATGACTTCCTACAAGTGCTAGCTGATAACCATAACACAAATTAAACATGCACACACAGATTATTGCAGCATATCAGCTAAAATGGACGACATATTTTGTTCCTATGAACTATCTTATAAGAGTCAGACAGAGATATAATTATAATGAAAGATATACAAACTTACAGAAAAAAGTGTAATAACATGGAAAAGATTGAACCCCATTGGAGAGAAACTGAAACCAATGCTAAAACTGAATCTATGTGTGATTCTGATGATGTTTGAAAGAGGGGGTCGATGTAGAATTTATATAAGCGGAAGATAGGGTTCATTAATAAAAATGCAACACCTCACCAATAAGTACGACTGGTTTTAATTATATGCCAACTACTACCTATACAAGCTTCAACTATGCCAAGCCCACATGTGTTCGATATGACCCGTAATATGGACGTGTTGATGGTATGTGATGGCTAACCGATTAAACGACAATCCTTTAATACAAGTTTTGATTATGTGTTTAAAAGGTTAAAAACATGTTTCATACAAAACCTATTTAACAACTAATAACCATAAAAAGCTCAACAACAAAATGCGACACACTGAAATTGTTAAACAATGAATACCATTTGTATTTTCAATGTTTAATTCTTATTAAAAATAAATAAAAATTTAAAAGATAATTCTGAAACATTATCACAATTGAATGACCAAATTAAACTCTTTTATACGTAAACTGCAACTAAGAGCATCGGGTATCATGAAGAGTTTCAACTAGCTATTTGAATCCCATTAAATGTCACATCAGATTTTTCATTTTCATAATTCACACCTCAAAATACTATCTCACTCACAACTAACTTCAACTAGCCTTTTGAGCTCCATCAATTCCTATTTTTTTTTGTCATTATTTCAAACAAACTAAATTTATTTTATTCAAATAAAAATACAAAATTCTTCTAAATAACATTTACCGGGCCTTCTTATGAATAGTTCTCATTTTTTTTACCCACACTCGTTTGTTGTACCACGTGGCCATATTTGTTTAGACCGCCCGACCCAGATTATTCATCTTCACTCACATCCTTCGTTTATCTTTTAGATCCAAATGGGTATACCTCCGGAAAATAAAACAGTGATATATTCATCCGAAGAAAATGCTACCGTTTGTACTAGAATCGATTGTGAGGGGGCTACAGTCAGTCGTACCATCAAACCCATTTTTTTTATTGCATTTGTGGATGTCTCTTTGCCATATGTTGATTGCTACAGGTTCAATTGCATTTTCGTCCACATACTTTTTTATGCTTCATATATCTTCAATTTGTATAATTAAAGTTAGGTGGATCAATTATCTATGATAAAAAAATCAACAGGTTTGGTGTTTTGAAGATTTGATACTAGGTTTGATGTTTTCCCTTTTTGTGTGAGCTTTATGGCTTTTGCCCTATGTTGTATTTAGGTTTCATTGATGTTTGTCGTGGCCGCATGCTGGTTGTCTTTATATTTATTGTTGTTCATATTAGCTATATTCATTGTGGGTTTGTTATATTTAGGTGTTAGGGTGATTAAATGTTGCTTATGGTACTTTGGATGTTAGTTAGTCTTAGGTGTTAGGGCCAATAAATGATGTGCGGATTTTGGTTTAGGATTTAGGGTTAAAGGTGGTTGCAATTGAATGTTACCCAAATTAGATGGCATGTACCTTTTTTTGGGGGTGTTTTAATTTGTGTTGCAGCTTTCTTTATTATTATTATTTTTTTGATGATAAGTGCTGACTTTCTCCCATCTTTTTCTTTTGGCTTTTTTTCCTCTTTTGTCTTTGCAAACTATCGCTTCATAATGCTTTTCTTGCTCACCATAACTATTTCAAAAATGCTGATAGTTCTACTTTACTTGCTTTTTGTTGTGTTCGTAATTGTTATGCATATCATTGTTTATAACTATGAACACAAAAAACATACCTAACTCTCAAAACATTCACAATTGTTCACTTCAAAACCTGATACAAAACAATGCTCCAAATATACATGGATGTACTGGATACGAAATGCGTGAGATCATTACGCCAATTGTCTCCACTGTCAGCCATATGCATCTCGGTCTTTGGCTGCACCGAAGAGTCATTATGGCAAAGGTAGGGTCTTGTTTTTCTTATTCGTTGTTGATATACTTGCACATATTGTCATGTTTACCATGAAAACATTGACAGGCTTATGTTGGTTTTTGCTGATAGATATTGTTCAAGAGCAAAATGTGCACATTACAGGCCAACAAATACTTTTGGATCATGGTCGTCATATGGGAGAACTGTCTGCACCGATGGGTGGTTCTTTGGGGCTGAATTACAACATTGCAAGCAATTTGGAAACACCTTTGCTACAGACTGCTTTAAAAAACGGTGTTGATAGGACAGTTGATCGAACGCCTAATAGTGTAACCAAAGGTGCTCTCATGTATTTTATTTTTGCACAAGAATTTAGGATAATTAAATCACATTCTCATGCTATTTTTTAAATCGGAATAGGATCGTCTACGCATGATAACATTGTTCACAGGAAAATCGAAAGAGAGGGAGACCACGAAAATAGGCGGCCAGCAAAGAAGTGCATCTGGGTGGTTCATCCGTTATGTGGACAACATTGGCAAACCAATGGCTCTAATATGATGGAAGGTAACTTTTCTACTTCTCTTTTTAAAATGCGCTTTTCCAAATTCTATTGCTTCCTATACAATATTGAATTGGCATTTAATAGTATTCTTTCATGTTTTAAATCGGAATAGGATCGTCTACACATGATAATGATGTTCACACCAAAATCGAAAGAGAGGAGACCACAAAACAAAGTGCCAACAAAGAAGTGCATATGGGTGGTTCATCCGTTATGTAGACACCATTGGTCAACCAATGACTCGATATGATGGAAGGTGACCTTTCAATTCTCTTTTAAAATGTGATTTTCAAACTCTATTGCTTCCTATACAATATTGAATTTGCATTTGATAGTATTATTTATCATCAATAGGGTTAGTTGCACGCAATATTGGTCCTTCAAAACAAAGTAGAAAAGAAAACCTCAAGCAATGACGTCGTTGGTACCGTGTGCAATCCGACAATTTAGATGATGGTGTGCAAACCGTTGCTCACCAGCTTGCCTTTGAATGTCATCAAGGTAATCACCGTGTTTTATTTTGTATCAAACTTTTTCACCACAAATTTTTTTTCCAATATTGATTTGACTTTTCTATGTTTCTCTTCCAACAACATACCAATTGTCCAGGTGATGTTGACATCGTGTTACATCCGGTGATTCCTATTGCCCACAAACTCGGAAAGATAAATGTAGGACCTTACTTTTATCAACCTTATCACTTTACCAAGAAACCCAACACACGTAACCCAAGTTACGCGTATAAAACGCTCAACCAAACACAAACATAAAGCTTACACAAAGAAGGAAAGATTAAGAGATGGTGACTTGATGTTTATACAAAACCGTATGTGAGAGGATAAAGATAAACACAATAAAGTTGTATATTCCTTGAGAGAGAAAATACACACACACACACACACTTTACACACCCTCAAATGACCATTTGAGGGTATTTATAGTACAAGTAACTTAAAACCCTAAAAGGCTTTGCTTGGGCTTTTCGTGGGTTGGACATGGATTAGGCTTTGGATACTTAAGCTTCAAACGACTAGCATAATCATAACACCTAGCCATTTAGCTTGGTCCAATCCACGAGCCCGTTGACTATTCTATCACGATATCTAACACACGTTACAAAGTTCCTAATAGTGAATGACCATCACTTCTAATAAAACTATTAAGGCTAACAATCTCCCCCTAAGGGGTGGTCATTCAAAAGATGCTCCACTTGATAAGATCTCTACTTTCCTTAAGCTTGAACTTTGCGTGTAGATATAGAATAGTCATGAATCTCTGTTCCTTCATGCTTTGTGATCAGATAATGTGGTTGTCTGCCGTTGTCAACTTCGTTGGTTAGGTGTCTCCACGTCTTTCTCCACCATGCTCACATTTCTATTTGTCTTTTGGTTACCAATGATGTAGTTCTCGAGTCTTTACACTTTGTAGATTCTTTGACATTGACGAAGAATCATCTTTAACTTTGAGTAGCCTTTGATTTTGATGAGAACTTTCATGTGTTGTTGGTATGAGCATGTGGAGAATCAGACGATCAATCCGCCCCGAGCTTCCATAAGAAGAAAACATAAAAACAGGTTAGTAATAAGCGGATTCCGACACTTACAAGTTTGAATTTCGAGGGTGTTAACAACATAGTGTGAAAACACGTCTCTAATTCTCACGAGGCCGCTCGAACCGGAGTCCCACAAGTGAGATAACGCGATATACCGGTACATCTACAGCTCGGATGAGTCGTCAAGTACACGAAGCATCACTTCACGATCAGACCGCTTTAGACACACTAAGCGTAATCCACGGGAGTTACCGAAGTGACTGCCGTGGTCGCTGATGTTGACCACAGCAGAGTTTCCATTCAATCACCGAGGATTACAATTGTGAAACCTCTCATAAATGTTCGGCAGATTGCTAAGATCTGCGTGGGACTCTATAATATATCACTTGTGTCCTTATTGATGAACAACAAGCGATGTCATGTCATGTGTTCCTATGAGATCTTTTGATGAATCTCGTGGCTCTAGACTCAATTAGTGCATTTTGGTTTTCCCGAGCGGAGACTAGGGAGAGGTCTCTTTCTTCAATATTAACAATCTCTAAGAGAAAGTCGATAGATTATGTAGGGTTCCCAGTGAGAATGAAACAAACCTTTTAAGAGGAATTGAGTGGCTAGAAGGTTTAGTGCAAAGCGTCCTTTGGGTCCATGACGCCTTGGTCTTCAATACTAGTGTCATCTAGTGACATCCAAGAGTATATGTATTGAACCCGGTTTCGCCTAAGGTTGAATATGGAGGGCTATTTTTTTCACCCTTTCTTCACATTTCTTTTAATTCTTCAACCCTTCTTTCTCCTTTCTCACATTACTCCTTTTTCAATCATTCCTAAGGACTTCTAGTTCTACACTATTGGTGATGTCCTTGGGTAGATCCCTCCGACTCTGGCGGATCATAGGATGAATTTCCTATCCTTAGTCACCTTATAACTCCATGACCGTCCTATTGTTGCCATAAAACCATTTTTCTTGAAAATCTCTCGAATGTTTATGATAGAAAACATGTTTGGAACACTCGAGAGTTTTATATTTTCGTAAACACCCCTTCACATGTGCTTATAAGTTTTAATGTAAATCGCACGAGAGGGTAGAGTTCGCACGCTTTGAATTGATCGACTTTAAATGAACTAGACCGATTCGAGACACGCTTACATCACTAGAGAACTAGCTTGAAATTATTACCCGTCTCCGGTCAAGTCATAGAAAGTTTCTCGAGATGGTACATGATTCCTCGTCAATTCATTGGTTCCATCTAAGTCGAGCTCATTATGAGATTCAAACCACGATCATTAAACATTTTTGATCACATTTTAATCACGCCTCCTCCCCTCAAAAATAGCATATTCGTGATATTTTGATATCAATGATTAAAATCATTTTAGAATATTTTGGGAGACAAACGGATTTGATTTAAGCATGAATTTGGAACATTTTGTTTTATACTCCCCTTTAATAAAGCATAATCAATTAAAGGGTTTTAGAGGAGTTATCTTGAACACAAAATACTTTAAAAGATTTTGAAAAATCTTTTGAACAATCTTGAAAAGGTGCTCAAGATGATGATGATTTCTCACCATTTGTAAATGTAGTGCATCAAGCGCACACTAGTGATTTTCATTAAAAAGCACGAGTTTTGATTTGAAAAATAATCAAAAGTCATCATTTTGGTCCGGTTTCGTCTCGATATATAATGAAGCCATTATTTGAAGAAATTTTGAGAAACGACATGTTTTAGAAAACATATAAATAACTCTCGCTCAAGCATCATGACATGCCCGTATCATTGTTGAATGACATTTCTAGATACGTCATGTAATATCGATTATACGGAGACATGTCGTGAGAAGAATATTTTGGATTTTTGATTTTATATTGTTTTGTATTTTTGAAAATTTCTATTTTTGTATTTTGCTTTTGTTGGTTTTATAAAAGAAATGGAAAATCAAAAATAGAAGATAGAGAGAATGAAGAAGAAGAGTTTACAATTGGAACCCTCGATGAGATGGGTTCGAGATATTTGATTCACCGCACCAAAGAAGAAGAGTTTTCACAAATAACAGTGTTAGAAGTACAAGATTCCTCACGGTGAGGGTGATCACTATCAACGGTTGTAGTGGTTTTGACTTCCTTAACTTGATGAGTTTCACTATTATCTATGTTGGTGCAAGTATCAAAATCTTTCCCTGTGGGAATCCATCTAAGACCCATTGAGTTGAAAACTTTTCCGTGGGAATCCACCTTAGGTAAGATCTAGGAGTTGTTTTCTTATCGATTCAAATGGAAGACTCATTTTTGAAAAACTACGTCCTCAAGAGATCCACCTATTAGGTTTCCTTTGATGTTCATCTTGTCAACGGGTTTGTTTCTATTTGGTGTCTTACTTGATTGTGCCTTGTACGAGAATTATCTTTCTTGAGATATTGTGAGACACATGCATCATGATTAGTGAAAAGACACATTTTTACATGTAGTACGTATAAATTCAATATTCTTGTTTAAAACAAAGACTTTAACTTTGTCACTACAGTCTTTTGAAATTGATTCTTGTTCGAAAAGGACCTAGAATTCCTAGTGTTGTTTTCTAAGGGCATATCATTTTCTTTTAACAACTACTCTTAGATGCAAGCCAATCCCTAGTCTTTTGTAGAGTATTCCTAGGTAATGGTTTACTACTACTACTAGTGCCTTGAAATCTTGTAGAATTTATCACCCTAGATGTGGCACCAAGAATTCCGTCTTTTCGAGTCCGTGCCTTTTTCCTAGCTTCTTCTAGATAGTGATTGTTGACCATGTCGTTAGAACCGATGATTCTTTAATCGGATTTTTGGTCACATTCCGTGTACTATTCCTAGAAATGCCGGTGAAATAACTTTTGGTGTTTCAAAGAATCGCTTTTCTTTCTCAAAATCTGTTGATAATTCTATTTTAATAGGCAAAGTCGTGGAGGATTGCTTTTGACAAATCATTTTTCTCATTGACTTTTGGAGGAACTCGAGAAATAGACATTTTGGTTTGAAAACCGGTTTGGGAACATTTGTTTTCTCCTCACCAATGGTTTTGCAAACTTAGTATCCACAACCTTTCCTTTTAGACTTTCCACCGAACTCTCAAAAGATCATTTTGCTCTTGCATGTCCTTGTAGGCACGCCATACGACAGCTTTGTCATACTTGCATTCCTCGATTTTCGATCAAGTTGTTTAAAATAGGACACATTTTCTTTTCAAGTTTTTCAAGAGCTTTTCATATTTTGAAACAATTGCGGAGGTCTCAGACCGAGTCTTTCATGATCTTCAATGTAATATGTTTGTAAAATAATAGACATGATATCGGTAGTCATAACATCTTCAAGAGAGAATCATTTAAAATTTCCAAAACTTTGACGTGTTCAACACTTTCATTAGCTTGCTTTACTGTGGATTTATGGTCCTTGACAAAGTCACTGTTTCTTTCAAAAGGCTTGTTCAAAATGGATTACCCTTGAGTTGATGTTAGTCACCGAGGGGCAATTGAGTTTCAAAAACGTTTTCTCAATATCAAAACTATTAAACCGATGTTTGTTGTAATATTGGTTTTAGTTTTAACGGTCTCTTGAAGATCTGCAATTCTCATTTTCACATTTTCCAAAATACTTCTGGCATCACTTGTGTTAAAAGGATTGTTTGAAGACATTTGTTCAATGTTCGAAAGAGATTTGGATACAACAACTGGTTTTGAAACTGATTTTGAAACTGGTGTTGACACTTTGTTTGAAACACTTGGTTTGGTGGAAAACGTTGATTGAGAAACAAACGAAATACCATTAATTTGGTTCCATTTATTATAATCAATAGGTTTGATTTCGGATGTTTTGTTTCATTTTGATCTACTCTCCTCGGATAATTCCAACGCTTTCAAGAGAATCATGCACAATTATGGGTTCATGCAAAGGTTTTCCATTGTCCAACACATTCCGTTGTTTCGAGCTTTCTTGAGGAAACAAGGAGGTGAGTTACCAAGAGCCATTTTATGTGTAGTATAAAAATCGGATTTACTTGATTAGAAAGCATCTTGTTTGTCTTAGCGGAATGACCCGTTGTAAGAAGTAAATTATCCAATTTTTGATAGTTTCATTTTATCCATAATTTCATCAAGAAGAGAATCTTCTCGCTTTGAAAAATCATCAATCAACTGCTTTCTTCTTTTTCAAGTTCGAAAAATGCTTTTTTGTTTAGAAAGTTGGTTGTTTAGTTCGAAATTTCCTTGTTTAAAGATTTTATTTTCAAATTGATTCACATCAAGTGTATCGTATTTGAGTTGCAATTGTTTTTCTTAAAAGCAGTAATCTCGGTAACCAATTTCTAATTCGACATTTTGTTTGTATGAAATTCATAGGCTCGGCGTTCTCTTTGTAACTCTCAAGCTCGGTGGTCAATTTAACATTCGCGCCTTAACTTCACGATTGACCTTACTAACTTTCTCAATTTCAATGCCACAATTATTGATTAATGATTCAAAATAAGCGTGTTTCCTCATCGCCTCGTGATTTTGTGCCACATAGCCTCCACTAGGATCCACATCCGAGTTTTAGAGTTAGTATTGCTACAACTCGGATTGTCCGGTATGTATCATAAGTAGGTGCCGCATCACGAATCGCCGTTCGTCATGAGTAAACACATCAAATATGACATTGTTATAACATGGATCAATGATTGGTACCTCGACATCTGCGTTGGCGTCATAGACAGGAGGTGCGTCGAGTCGGTCGTGCTTAGTCTCCTCAAGATTTGCCATGAAGATACAGGTTGCATTGAGTTCCTCGAGGTCTTCCAAATCATCCACAATAGCGAAGAAATCATTTTCTCAAGACTCAACCGCATCCCCGCTTCTTGTACGTACTAACAAAGATAGCTTTCGAAGAAACTCAAGATTCTTCTTGTGCGCTTAGTGGGACAGCTGTGCTATGTGACCTATTCCTTGACAGCTATAACACTTAACCTCGACACCCGGATTCACATTTCCATAATTCCCAACGACCGAGTCAACATTCCCATTCGACACCCATCGCTTCTATTCCCAACATCCCGACCCATCCGATTACCTTGATTTTGAACCGCTTTGATTACCCATGCGAAATCCAAGAGCATATCCTCGCTGATTCCATTAACTCCAACCATTTGTCCTTGATTACCCATATTCACACCCGGCCGTGCAATTTTCCTCAAGGCGTAGTGTTTGATGAAATCCTTTGGTTGTTGTTAGTTGGTGTGGAATAGCGATCGCTGAATGCTTTACCCAATAAAGAAAATATTTGTGACAAAGCTTCTGGGTTCCATTTCAAGATCGGTGATTCCTTGTTCATGGTAATGTTGTTGTTCGTGGATAGGTTTGTTGTTGTGGTTGTGGAATGTATTGTCGCAAGTTGTTGTTGGAAGATGATGAAGCTTGTTGTTGTGTATTAACGAAGGTTGAGTCTTTGCAATGAGTGCCAATGGATCATGATTCTTTGCCAATCTTTCTTTCCCGACTTCATTGACTTCACTTGGTTTTGTTTCGAAAATCATTCGGTTGATCAAAGTTCACCGATGAAGGTCTTTTGTTTGGTTGACAATAGTTACATATCGTCCCCATTCTTCCGGAAGATTGTTCAGAACTTGATGTTTTGAACGATAGTTCGGGTGTCGCTTGTTTCGATTAGCTCATTCATCAAAGTGCAAAACCTTCCATAGTAGGGTTCAATGGATTCTCCCGAGTAGAAGTAAACTTTTCCCATTCGGTTAGCGACTTGTTCTCCATGTCTTGTTGACCAATTTCGCTCCATGACAAAGCCGCCTAACACGCTCCCACATATCAAAGGCGCTTTCACAACCGCTCACCGCAAAGAAAGATGTCTATTGGTAAACCCGGTTGGATAATATGAATTGCCATGTCATCTGCTTTGACTTGTTTCGATCCTCTGCAGTGTATTGATTCGTATTGAAGACGAGAAGATGGTGGGACGGAGGTGTTGCATCCGCATTTCCGTGTACATGAACTTGTTGAGGTGGAAGGGTCCATCCCGAATGGATTTAATCATGAGTTTCCCATTAGGTTTGGTCTTGATGTAGCGGAGCATTAAACTTGTCCATTGAAGATAACCACCTTTTGCCAACATAGGAGGTCGGTTTTCGCACCGGCATGAATGTCTTGTTGAGTTGCCATTGATGAAGGTATGATCCGATAAAGTTGATGTAGGATCGATTCAACGATAAAGGAGTTGTGGTTGATGAAGATTAAGCTCGGTTGAGGTGTTTCCAAAGTCGTACTCAGAACCTTGGTTCTTAAAAATTTTCGCCCAAAATTTGAAATTCACTATAAAAATCAATTCTAAGGTCGTATGAAAATTTGAGTTATGACAATTTTGACGCCAAATTTGACCCAAAAATTTGAATTTAGGCCCAAAATTTGAATTTTGACCAAAATTTTCACAGTTAAACCAAAATTTGAATTTCGCGTAAAAATGAACGTTTAGTCTCCTCAAAATTTAAATTTTACTCAAGTTTTCCTGCCAAAAACGCGTTTTTTTTTTTTTTTTTTTTTTTTTTAATGAAAACGAAGAGCTTAGGCGTAGAAACACGGTTACGAGTGAGCGATGCTTAGGCGTAGGATCTTATGCGTGGGAAGCTTAGGCATAGGATTCCTTAGGCGTAAATGATCTTCACGCGTAACCTTAAGCTTATGCGTAGACAAAAGTTACTCGTAAACCTTACGCGTAATTGTGAAGTTATGCGTAGAGTTACTCGTAAGTTTTTAGCTTATGCGTAAACTATGGTTAAGAACCAAAATCCTTTACACCATCACAACAGTAAGGGATATCCACAAGTCGAGTGTTCCACACACTTATCCAAGTGAGGAAGCATCGAGTAACCGATATAGCTCAAGATTCTTCACCAAATGTTATGCGAGAAAACTAGGGTTTTGACTTTTTGACTTCTACGCATAAGAAATTTCCAACGATTCAAATGATTTCTTTTGCACGATAGCCTTAAAACACTCGAATAACCCAAAATGTTAAACATTTTCACCCAAAGTGCTTAGATAAGTTACAGTAGAAATGACCAACGAACCAAAAAGAGTTTAAAACTTAACCAAAACGCGTAAAGCTTCGAACTTTTGCAAAAACTGAAACTTTAGCACCAAATAAACCTTAAACCACAAGAATCTTGAATTTTAAGTGCAAAATTAAAGCTTTAAGCGTGACAAATATGTAAACGAGCCTTTACGCGAACCCTTCAAAACAAACACAACCACTCCTAAAGCATTGTTAGGCGATTGATACCAATTGTTAAACACAACCTTATCACAAACCCAACACGGATACAAGTATCACCACGCTTACCACGCCACGCGTGAAAAACGTTCAACCCAAACACAAACATAAAGCTTACACAAAGAAGGAAAGATTAAGAGAGATGGTGACTTGATGTTTATACAAAAACCGTGTATGTGAGAGGATAAAGATAAACACAATAAAGTTGTATATTCCTTGAGAGAGAAAATACACACACACACACACACACTTTCAAGCACACCCCTCAAATGACCATTTAAGGGGTATTTATAGTGCAAGTAACTTAAAACCCTAAAAGGCTTTGCTTAGGCTTTTCGTGGGTTGGACATGGATTGGGCTTTGGATACTTAAGCTTCAAACGGCTAGCATAATCATAACGCCTAGCCATTTAGCTTGGTCCAATCCACGATCCCGTTGACTATTCTATCACGATATCTAACACACGTTACAAAGTTCCTAATAGTGAATGACCATCACTTCTAATAAAACTATTAAGGCTAACAATAAAGGCGCATGAATCGGCGTTCAAACACGCATGCGGAAATCAAATTCATATAATGATGTTCACACCATTGGGCAACCATCAAATCCTGATGCAGTTAAAAGTGAGTATTTTTTTTCACTGTTGCATAAATTTATTTTTAGCTAAAAATGCCTTTAACTTTTGAGGTACTTTCTTTGGCGAACAACAACACATGTGCTTGATGATGGCCAGCCAAGTGTTGCAGAAAATGTTAGTCATCAGTCGCAAGGTAAAAAAGGAAATAGGCGCTCGGGTCAGCCCTATAGAAGGTCTCAATGTCATCGTTCTCTCATAAGTAGCTCCCACTATAACTCGAACAACAGACTATGCAATAGTGATGAAGGGTCATCTTCTCATACAGCACAAGGTCAGTGTTGTGGTTTTTTTTTTTAAAAAAATGCTTTATCTTTTTTGCAAACACATATTCTCAAAACTTGAAATTGATTATGATTTGTTAATCAAGGTAGATGCATCACCTGCATATGATGATTTAGGAGACTGCACTAAGCGATGCTATTATTGTAACGCTGCTTTTTGGCCTGGGGAGCAGCTCTCAGGGCACCATTTTAGAAATGGTTTACCTCAATACCATTTAAGTTATGGACGTGGTAGAATTTTTATGGAGCCAGACGCAAATCTACCTCAGTATATCAAGAAACTACTTACACACAGGCCATTTATGGAAAATATCCGAGCCTACAATCAGATGTTTGCAATGAGTTCATTCGGTGCAAAAGTTGATGACACAACCAATAATGGTAGAGGCCATTTGCTTTTAAAGTTTTGGGTCGATATACCATCGCGCAATTGATGATGACCCAAAAGTTTTACTGACTATATCTCTATGGCACGTAGAATGAGGTTCAACATAGGTTGAGGCATTTTCAAATTCGGATGGCTCGGTTTAGATCCGAGATCGTGGAAGGGCTCATTCACTTCTTAGATGGCCACAACGAATCGGCACGATATTTAGAACCGCACGGACAAATGTGTTGAACATGATGTCCCGCATTTAAGGTGAGGCTTTACAAGGTGAAGGCCCACGTTGTTATGAACTTCCAAAGATCGCAGACCACAGGCGCCATTGTCTTTGACAGCGGCCCAAAAAGTGAGTCAAATTACGATGTTATCCTGTAATACAGAGATGGTCTATTAAAAAGAATTAGCAAGATCCATAATTTGTACATGTCATTACGTTTTCCATTGATTTTCATCTATGGTCAACCAGATATCATACAAAGTTAAAGTTAAGAACAAGAGATCCAAACAATGAGCCAAAACGGGTCTCAATGAATGCATTCTACACATACCAGTTGCACCCAAGGAATGATAATTATAATCTGCTTTTTCGAACTAACAAAATTTTACAGCAATACATCATTGGGGTATATTGTTGTATAGAACATAATAGGATGGATTTTTATAGGACGCATCAAAGCGATATTCGAGGAGACTATTTGTCAGGCCTCTATGATGCAGTTTCAAGAGGAGATCATGATGGGTCACAGGCAGGTTCGCGAATTATATTACCTTCCTCATTTATTGAAGGGCCAAGATATATGTACAACCATTACTTGGAGGCGTTGGCGATTTGGGTACTTGGTAATCCACGTTTTTATTACATTCACATGTAATGTAAAGTGGCTGAGATTCAAAGATACATGAGTCGGTTTCCTCATTTGACTACAACAGAGGATAGGGCGGATGTAGTATGTAGAGTATTTGAGCAAAAGATTAAATCATTAATAAAGTTCCTCAAGAAAGGGCACACATTCGCCACGCCACATGAGGTATGTCTATTGTTATTTATAAAAGGCCTTGCATTTTATCTTTCAATCACTTTTATTCACTCAATAACTACGTAATGTCGTATTCCAACATGTTGTTCTAATTTTAGTTGTTTGATTTTTATATGCGATTGTATACTATTGAGTTTCAAAACGGGGTTACCGCATTGTCACACACCGCTTTGGATTTCTTCACAAACAAGATTGAGACTCCTCAATATGTAGACCAATACATTTCGCAGAGCTACCGATCCTGATGTTGATCCACGCACTTATAAAATCGTTTCAGAGATGATGATGCATGGACCCTGTGGCAAGGCCAACTTGAGTGCACCATGTATGCAAGGCGATACGTGCACTAAAAATTTCCCAATGAAATATAATAATGAAAATTTATTTGATGACAAGGGATATCCACATTATAAAAGAAGGCAAGGGAAATTTTACACAACAAAAGGGCGATGAAGCTTGACAATAGCTATGTGGTGCAGATAATCTGCGATCTATGCTTGGCATTTGAAGCTCATATTAATGTCGAATCATGTGGATGGAGCATGCCGATAATACATATGTTTAAATATATATCAAAAGGAACTGATCGAATCTATGCCAAAGTAACAAGGTCTGTTGGTGAAGCTTCAACTTCGTCAGCGAAAACAGAGCCATGCATTGATGAAATTCAGAATTATCTTGATGGCCGGTTTATATGTCCTCATGAAGCATGTTGGCGAATCCTCAAATTTTAAATACACAGAAGAGAACCAGCAGTGCAGATTCTTTCGGTCCATCTAGAAAACATGCAACATGTAACCTTTCGAGATGATGACAATTTAGTGTCTGTGGTTAACCGTCGTGATCACAAGTTGATAACACTAACAAAATGGTTTACTTACAACATTCAAAATGAAGATGGAAGGCATCTGACATAATTACAATTTCCATCAGAGTTTGTATGGTATGCAGATCGAAAAAGCTGGTCATGTAGGAAAACTAACGTATCTTCTATTGGGCGGCTTGCATATATACACCCAACTTCGTGGAACTTTTCTACTTAAGGATGTTATTATGTCATCAAAAGGGTATAGAGGCTATACTGAGCTTAGATCACCAACCAAGTTGTGTATCCGACGATCGTCTTTGCATGTGACGCTCGGTCCGCTTGGTGATGATAAAGAATGGGATACATCTCTTGAAGAATCATGTGGCTCACTTCATCACCGTAATCGAGGTTCCTTTTCGCGCGCTTCTTACTCATTGTGAAGTTGCACAACCTTTGCACTTATGGAATAAATATTGGCAAGAAATGGGCCATGATATTCCAAAGAATTGTCTCACACAGTTCGCATTCGCAACTACCACGCCAATGATGATGAATTTCAAGGATATATATTATATGAATTAGAAGTGATACTTACCGGTTGTGCAAATCAAGACAAAATTATGGTTTACGGGCACCCCGAAAGAGTTGTCGGATCAATTAAACAACCGACTATTAATGGAAGAGAAGAATTACAACAGGAGATGTTGGCGCAACAAAGAGATGAGTCGGTTCCAAGGTTAAACAACAACAAAAACACATATATGACCTTATCATAAATGCTTTTAAAGTAGCTAAGCAAGAGTTGATATTTGTGTATGGTCATGGAGGAACCGGTAAAACTTTCCTGTGGAAAACAATCATCAAGATTGTATGGTGGTCAAGGTAAAATTGTGTTGGCGCTGCTTCCTATGGCATTGCTTCTCTTCTTTTCCATCAGCCAAACCGCACATTCAAGAATCAAGCTCCCACTAGAACTCACGTAAGAGTCACTTTGCAAGATTAAAAACACTCGATATAGAAATCTTTAAAAGAGACCGATCTCATTATCTCGGGATGAAGCGCCAATGAACGACCGACGATGCTTTGAAGCATTAGATAGAGCTCGAGAGACATATTAGATGCGCCAGATGTTTATTTGGTGGAAAACAATCGCTTTAGGCGGTGATTTCCGACAAACACTTCCGGTCAAAAAGGTCCACCAAAATGGAAATAATAGCATCGCCTATTGCGTAATCACACCTCCGCCATATTTTCATGTCATGACGCTTAAAGAAAACATGAGGTTGTTCCTTTCAGATTTGAATCTAGAAGAACAAAGCTTGGCACACTCATTTGTAGCATGGCTCATTGATATTGGTGATGGTAAGATTGGTGAACCCGATGAAGAAGACAGAGACATTCAAGATGGTTTGAGATCCTTCTAGATATTGCATACAAGATGATGAACAAGGTCTCTTAAATCTCATAGATTTCATCTATGATCGCCTACACTTGAAACACCTTCAAGAATTACTTTACAAGAAAAGGCAATTGTCATCGTCAAAGAATGAAACAATGACATCATTAATTTAAAAGTTTTATCCATGGTTCATGGTGAAATAATGACTTATGCAAGCTATGATATAGCCATATCGGTTGGGAATAGCGGAGTCAAAATGTAGATGTTATACCTCAATATATAAACACATTTAAGTCGCCAGCTTCCCGCCACATGAGTTAGAGCTTAAGGTTGGATCACCGGTAATGCTGTTAAGGAATGTTAACTTGGCAGGTGGTATGTGCAATGGGACACAGATGATAGTGACACAGCTGATGTCAAGACTTATTGAAGTGCAGATTATCACATGCACAAGAGTTGACAAAAAAGTTTTTATTCACAGAATACCACTAATCCATAAAGATCCAAATCTTCCTTTTGTTTTCAAACACACTCAATTCCCTATAAAGCTCTGTTATGCTATGACAATAAATAAAAGTCAAGGCCAATCTCTAAACAAAATTGGTGTTTACCTTCCTGAACCAGTCTTTGGCCATGGCCAGTTGTATGTCGCTCTCTCTAGAGCTACATCTCCTCATGGATTAAAAGTTCTTATTAAACAACAAGAAAATCAAAGACAAAATGTCATAAAAAATATTGTTTATAAAGATTTTATAAGAAAAATAAAAGACACATCCTTCCTTTTCACAACACAAATATAGGCATTAATATTTGTCTTTTTTGACAACAAACTTCTTGCTTCTTTTGTTGCTAATTTAGTTTCCTTTTTTTCCTTTTTTTTTTTTTTTTTTTTTTGTTTTTTTATGTTTTTGTTTGTCCTTTTATTATTAGCACCACCTTAGGATTCGTGTTTTCTTATGTTGTAGCTTCATACAAAATTTACCACAATCTTTTGGTCATAAACGTCCTTTAGATAATGGCATCACAACTACATATTAGTATCTTTTGCTTTTATAAAGTTATCATAAAAGTCAAGAAATGCAGTAGATTTGCAAACCACCGCTTTTATGTGCGTATGTGATAATCTTAGTGTTTGAAATACTTATTCCCTTTATCATTATTATTTTTCGAATCTTTTTCTGATTTGACTTTCTTTTTTATGACTTACCAGCACAATGGAAGAAAATGCAGTTGCTGTGGTGGAACATGCTTCTCAAGACAAAAGCATTGAAACTAGCAGTGCACCGTACGTTGTAACGATTCATCAGTTAAAGCCGTCATCTCATACCAAAATGCTCGAAGCTAGAGTATACAGAAAATGGACTTCAGTCACTTATAGCAAAAAGGATGCAACTGGATTCGCCGGGAAAAAAAAGAGACTGGATTTTGCTGTATCTTGATAGATCAAGAGGTATCTGTTAATTCAAATAGGATAGATAAAATGTAGCGACAATCCGAATTTGTCTAATAAGAAATAAACATGAACAGGGGAATGCTATACAAGCCAACATGCATGTTAAGGAAATTGACTACTTCAACCCCAAAATTAAGCTTGGGAGGTCTATGACTTCGTAGTTCATGTGAACCGACGAATCCTTACCAACAAACAATTAATAATAAAACAAGCCTCAGATTCGGAAGAGCCACAAAATTTGATGTTATACAAGTAGCAAACATCCCGCACCACTACTTTGATTTTGTTTCATATAACCAGCTTCAGTACAGAATTCCTGCAGAAGATGCAGTGGGCAGAATGCAATACCGATTCTCACAGGTAACCTTTATACTCTCAGATTTTTCAACACAGGAAGGAATGCTAAAATACTAACACTTATCTGGTAACAGACTACATAGGATGTTTGCGTTCGTCAGGAGAGATTATATGCATACCAAATGCAAGCCAAGATGAATCTGTCTGTAGGAAAGTGGATATTGAAAATTGAAGGTACATTAATTTATATTTAAAATTTTTTTTGCTAAAAAATAAACTACCAAGATTTATAGCTTCTCTTATAACTTGCTCATCTTCCCAGTGGTAATGTTGTTGAGTTCACTATGTGGGATGACATGGCTGAAAAATTTGGAGACGAAGACTTTCAGGCAATGCAAAAGCCAATTATAATCGCCGTCAGCTCTTGCCGAGTCACAAAATTTAGAGGTATTGCATTGACGCTTTGTAAAAACTTAAATGCCAGATTTTCTGACATTCTAAAACAATGCCATGACAGATTAGCAGTTAGTGGCAACTTCTGCAACCCGATACTATTTAAACCCGCAGATACCAGAAGTTGAAGAAGCAAGAGCGAGGTAAACTATTTAAGCCCAAAGTTTCAATATTACATCATCTTCACATAAAAATTGGCCAATTCTAATTTTCCAATACTAAACAGGCACAAAGAAAGGTACCAGAAAACAACACCACTTCGTATTACCAAGATTCCATACGAAGATCTCGAAAAAGAAAAGTTCCACAACAGATTCCCCTTAAAGATACTTTTGAAACAAGATCCTGAAAGCTACAAGGTCGGGCTTTATGTTTCGCAGGTTGATGCGGCTAGCATTCATTTACGACTTTGCAACAAAGATTAATGCAAAACATATAACACCTAACCATTTGTGCAAACATTTGTAGGGAGTGCGATTCAACCGAGGCAACAATTACCAGCATCAACAAAAAAAGAGATTGGTATTACATGTCTTGAAACGAATGTGCCTCCAAAGTGAAAGAAGAAGACGGGATGTATCGTTACCTCAACCATGGAAAATAAGCAAAGCCATCCTACAAGTACGTGATTTTGTAGCTTAGCTATACATAATATTAAAAAACATATGGGATAAAAGTGAAACCCTAATCATTTGACTCCATGAAACACGCAGTATAATTTCAAAGATTTCATCACGCATCCATCCGCAATGTACCGATCACTTTCTTTAGCCCCGCAGTGAGAATATATTACAGGTATTCATGCTCGTAGCTACTATCAAACCACAAAGCACAAGACCCTCAAGAAATACCAGTAAATTTTTGCGATTGAAGGTCAAAAGAACATATTCCAAACTATTTCAACCCATTAGGTAGGACAATGATTTTGTTGTCACTAAAGTTTTAACAAGAACAAACAACAAAAGGAAACAAAGAAGTCGATAGAACCAACCTCATGTAACATTATTTAAATCAATGGTTTCTGTTATTTTAAAAAAGAATATCCTAACTACAAATATTCAATCTTTATTTCTGCCTAACTAGGAGCACCAACGATGTCTCTCACAACGACAACCCAGCAAGATATGGAGGAAAACAAAAATGAATAAAGTGCCTCAAAAACACCAACAACTCAGTTCTTCGAAAATGATCTTGCGGAAGCAAAGAACCAAAAGGCCCTATAAATACAAAACCTACAAATTTAATATATCGTTGTGTTGAATAAAAATTTGACGATCATAGCAACTCGCAAGTTCAAACGCATCTCTTGAATCTTTGTTTATGAATAACTAGGAACACCACCAGATTACCTTCTTGATGCAATTTTCAAACATCATAGCTTGATCAAAATTTCGAGAATATGTCGCAAATACTCTCAATATACGCCTCTCAAACCAACCTTAAATCGAACCTCCTTGACACAATCAATTAAATTGATTCACCTGCGAAATCGCTTGAACATCCCTTAAGTGAAACTCTCACGTCGCTTTTCATTTCTTACCAAGATGGATGATGATGTTGATTTAATACCGAGGTCGAGTTGATTGGTAAATGGTATTTTGTTGTGGTCGTCGATTAGTTTAGTCACGATAAGTTTTTCATCGAGAAAAAACTTAAGATGTGGAACAACAAAAGATAAATCAAGCGACTCAAAAAACCATGTGTAAAACCAACATAAATCAACAAAACAACAACCTTGGCTCGTTATACCAATTGTCATGACCAAAGATATACCAAGAGGGTATTGTTCAAAGAAAGAAAAGATGAGATGTTTGGTGACTTGAATGATGATCATGAAGATGCAAAGAGGCAAAAGGTAAGTCCTACATATTTAATAGCCCGTTTATTCAATAGAATATGTTACAATCATCTCTCATGGCTTTCATACAAATACTACAACAACAATGAAACTAAAATCACACATGCATAATTGCAAAGACAATCATCGACAACATAAACCACACTTAATTGACACACATTCGAAATCGATCAAATCCCTAAGTTTCGGACAAAGATATCATTGTTGCGAGCATTCAGCTCCAATTCACGTGCCATAATGCGCATCTGCATTATCTTTTGGTCATCTCTAGCTTGAACCCCCCCTTAGATATTCTGCTATTTTATGAGCGTAGGTGTTCCCAGCACTCTCTAACTCTTGAATGAAACTGAGCCTTTCATGAGTGATGCAAGCCAATCTTCTTGCAAGTGCAGTCATATGTTGTGCCATCTGAATATCTTTACCTGAATATTGGTAACAATACAACACTAGTATTTCAGACCAATTGTTAGAGTTAGCCTTAGCTCTAAGCTTATCACAATTAGGATGTCTAGACATCTCCTTCTCTTACTTCTTTATGACAACTTAAAAAAATAAACTGCTTCCATAAGAAGGTGCACTAGCTGTCTTAAATAGACAAGCGGCAAATAAAAACAAAACACCCATAGATACATCACTTTGTCTTACATTTATTTTTGCTTTAATTTATCTATGCTTAAATTACAATATTTATTATTGCTTTTATTCATCACACTATCTTACACATGCATGTTACACAAACTTTATTAAACACACACACATTATATGACACTGCACATTGACAGTTAGAAATCCATTAATCCCTTAAGTTTCATTACAAACACATCCTTATCACGAGCACTTAGATCCAATGCATTTGTCATTGTTACCATTTCACAACCTTTGATCATCTTTTCTTTGAAGTTCTCTTAAGTATTCCACGGTTTTAGTGAAAAAGTCATAATGCCTCCAACTCTTGAATGAAAAGACCCTTTCGAATAATACTAACTAATCTTACACACAAGTATTTATTTCTCGCGCCATTTCAATCTCCTCTATTGAGGCTTGAAAATAGAAGGCTAACATGTCCGCCAATTGCTAGAATTAGCATCATTTCTTAGCTTAGCACACTTAGGACGGCTTGGCATTATGTTTTGTTAGTTATTTTACACAACTAACCAATTGGTTTGTGAAAAAATTAAGATGCACATTTCATCTTTTAAATACACAAAGTAAAAGCAACCTTCTTTTTCACATGGCTATTCCACATTTGCAATCCCTGTCCTCATAATTCAATCACTCACATGATGCACACATGCTACAATATTATTCAATAACAACAAAACAAAACTGACAAATGCTACACTGTTTGTGCAACCACATTTACAATATTTATTTGAAATCACATGGTATAATTACTGCCTGCATTCCACATTTACAATCTTTGGCCTTATGATCCAGCCTTTGAAATAATGCATGCATGCTCTATTGTCATTGAGTAGCAGCAGCAAAGAATTGCAAATTATTTTACTGTTTGTGTAGCAACTTTAAAGTGCAACCACAAATTGGCACTGAATTTGTTTTTTTCACTTACACATACTCACAAGACTTACTATTTCTGAAGACACGTTCAAAACAGGACAAATATTTGATAATTTTTCATGCCAATTTACACTTCTCAGATTCTATACAATTATCAAACTTTAATATACCGATTATTTGTGCAGCCACTTTAGCTTGCAGCAACAACTTGGCACTGAACCATAGACAATACCATTTACCTCCAACCATCCACACATTGAAAACATGAACAAAAATAATTATTGTGCATGTCATCTTACACTTCTTAGGGTGTTTACACTTATTAAACTTTAATATGAAACTTAAATAAGCATGCATCCACAAAAGCAAGGCTTTATTCATACCAAAATTCACATACTTGATCGAACAAAATACATTAAAATACAAGAAACCGAAATTCAAAGACCTTGTCGCCAATATACTTGCCAACACCAGCCACCAAACCAAGCACCACTAATCCTTTAGATGCATCAAACCTACATGGCGTTGATTTTCGCCTCCTTTAACGAACTAGATCCAAAACACCAATCAAATGCACTCAACTCGCATCAGAGCCACATCATCAAATGGACCAAAATACTGGCCCTCTTCGATTAGTTGATCTCTTCTCTCAATGTTAGTCTCAAGATCAACACATTTCTGCCCAATGTACACGATGAGACTCTCATTCTCTCTCCATTCTTGCACAAACAGATATTTGAAGTAATGTTGAAGCTGATTAGACCCACATGACTGTTTTAAATGCTCAATATTTGGTCTTGAACCCATGGTGGTTAAATGTAAACTGAATGAGAAATGACACAACAAATGCATCCTTATATAGCCAGAAAAAACAAAAAAAAATATAAAACAATTAATACAAATGATACGCTTACGCAGTGCGTCGGGTCAAAGGAACTTCCTTTTAAATCGAGCAAGTTTTCAACACCCCAGGCGGTGAACCTAATCGTTGTAGTGTAGTATTAGGGTAAGCCACGGAATTGATATCGTTCTCTGGGGAATAGGAATGCTAGTGAGAAGTTACTACGCCAAGGTTAAGGTTGAGGAAGATTATTTTTTATCTTTTATATTTTTTTTAGGAAATTGAAAAGTACAATTTCGGTTATTGGATTTGGGGGTTGGTATTTCACCGATTACTCTATGATTATCTAATTATCTAAACTAAGGTGGTGGTAGTCTATGTCTAATTAATGTGTGCTCGTATGATAGTTTAAAGATGTGTTTACTTAAGTTTTACTACTCCTTAATTATCTCCTATTGATGGTTGAGTTGTCATGTCCTTATTCTTAGTTGCGTTGTGTGTCTAAAGTTGTAGGGTATGCGTTTCTCCCAACTCTTTGAACTTACCAAAGGGTCTCGCCTACAAAACCCACTAGGATAATAAACTCTTACTCTAAGGCACTCTTTGGATGGTTTAGCTTACAACTACTCGGTAATTATATTCTAAGGTTCACAAAGATGAATCAAGCATTAAGTACACAACGAATGACCTATCGCATTACTAGATCATTAATCAACTAAGATAAGAAACAACCAATCAATATTCAATAATTAAGTTTCATACTCCCTAAGCAAACACACAAATAAATTAGCTTGACATGGAGAACATGCAAGCATACACACAAATAATCAAAGACATAATTGAATTGATGAAGTAAATACTTATCTTGATGTAAGATAGGGTTTGGAACCGTAAAATCTGTATAAGACACCCTTGGTTCGGTTTTAGGTTTTACTCTACAAAAGACTCTCCTAAAAGCGAAAAATTCGGATTCTTTATATAATATTACATATGCGACGGCCACCTTATGTTTTGTGACGCCGTCGTGTCGCCGTCATGGGGTTTCGTCTTGGCCACGTTAACCTTGCGATGGCGTCACCTTATGTCCGTGGACGCCGTCCTCTTCGCTTTTTGACGTCGTCTGGTCGCATCTAGGCCGTCTGAGTTGCGACGGTCTACTCCTTTATAACTTGACGTCGTCACTTGAAAATAAGAGTTTTGGCTTCGTCCCGTCACAAAATCCTCCGACGGCGCGCTTAGCAGCGACGCCTGCCGCCTGCTTTTCAAAGCAGCTTTGAGTGTCTCGATTCGACTTTGGCCATTTTCTTCGTATATTCGCGCCTTTTCGTCCAAATAAGTGCCATTCCAAAGATTTTGCCTTCAAGAGACCTAAAAGTGAAAAAGAACGATATTAAGCAATAACGGATACAAAAGTGATCAAATAAGGGCTTAAACGACCCCTCAAAATGGTACCTTTAAAACCTTATCAAATATCCCTACACTTGTTATTTGCTTGTCCTCAAGCAAATGTGCTTTTAGCCAATTAATTTATAAGTTAGGGGTCATGAATCATTGATTTAAACGGTCCACAACACATATAAGCCCATAAAAGTCATAACAAGCACGGAATTACATACTAGCACCTCACATGGGGTGTTTGGATACTCACATCTCTCTTGGGTGTATATATGAAATATAACAAATAGGAAATGGAAGATAAACACTCATTAACCGGTCCTAGTACATAGATTACCATAGGCTCGAGAATAGATCAAACCTCCATCGCTTTGGCGTAAGCACCTAGGAAAGACTATCAAAGAGGTCTTTTAAAGGGTTGTAATGTTAGGCTTACGGTAGGAAACAAGGGTTTGGTGGGATAGGCTATTTAGTGGTGGCAAGTCAAAAATCTCTATGTTAAATGCATACGAAGAATGGCGTTGCTAAGCCAAGACTCGACACTCTAAAACTCTAGGTAACGAAATAAACAAACATAAATTTAAAGGATAGATGTAGGATGGTAGCCCGTATGTGTTTTTTTTTTTTTTTTTTTTTTTTTTTTTTTTTTTTTAATTTTACACTATATTTTTTTTTTTTTTCTCTTTTTCTATTTTTTTTTCGATTTTTTTTTTTTTTTTTTCATACACTTTTACTCTACCATCCCCTACGGTAACATCAAAATGATAGGGATTTATAGGCACATCCCTACACTTGAGTTTTTATTACTCTAACACTAATTTGACCCGAATTGAAAAGATCAAAACACTTGGGGTACATTATTACGCAAACAAAGGAATTTGAATTTAACGCTCCATTCTCGCTATTTCATAAACTTTAACTTTTCCCATGAATCCCAATCGTCCTAAAATCAGTATACAAAGGATATGACTCGACTTAGCAACTCATGCAAGCAACTAGATAATTGAACTAAGAGTTTAGGGTGATAACAAACATTTGCACTAAAAGTGAGTGCATAAGGGGTAGGCTAAGGCGATTTGGGTGTATATTTGGGGTGGGGTGTAAACAATGCTCTTCATTGATATTCGAAAACCGAAACATCACGAGAACCGCGAAAAGGATAGGCTCGAGGGGTTAACTAGGGTATCGTGTACTAAAGATGAGTACAACGCAAAGGGTGTGGAAATTACTCAACCGATGTGGAAGAAGTAATTATATTACGGGTATCAAACAAGGGTTATCCTAATGCCTCTTATCATTTAGTTATTCCTAACTACACAAGTGTAGTCTCACTTATGCGATCTCGAATGCATCACAAAACAAGTTCTAGAATCTAATATACTACCGGTTCACACTCTAAGCATTGAAGATGAATGCTTTTAATTCCTACTAATCTAAGGCGATCCTCACATTTTGGGTGGAATTTGGGTGGTAAAGGGTTTTGTGCTAGTCATGCAACTTCCTATCCGTGAGACGCTTTTGTTAAGACTAATGGCCCACCCTATATGTCATGAAAAATTTTAAATTTGGTGCCAAAATTACCCTAACCGACATTTTCTCATGGTTTATTACACAATCACAATTGGACAAAGCAAATAATCAAGGATAAGCATAGTTTCAAAGTTCCCATTTTATTTTCCTCCCTACACTTAAACCGAACATTGTCCCCAATGTTCCCAGAAAGTATCAAAGTTATGATAAAAGAAGGTAATCAAAACGAAGAAACTAATACTCCCGATTAGCTCGGTAGGATCCGTGTAAAGTGGTGGTTAAATCCTTTCCAAGAAGAATTATTAGTGAAAAGCTCCTTCCAATCTTGTGTAACTTCTTCTTGACAAACTAAACTCGCACACTTGAACAAAACAAACGAAACCTTCGCAAAATCGCGGTAATAATATATATAAGACTCGATTTAAACTAGGATATAATGCTTGTGGAATGGATGTTTACAAATTTCTAAGAAAATTAAGACCGGAAAATTCCAAAATTTGTAAGTAGCTCGTAAAACGAGAAAAGTGATCCGATGTTTTTACTCCTTCCCGACGCCATCGAGTTGCAATCTCGACGCCGTCAGTTATCCCGACAAAAATTGTTCTGCGATTTTAAAAAAAATTCGAAAATTTACATCTTTAGAATCTGGAAAATTTCTCGCAAAAACATCCATTATGACTCGATACAAGCATTTGACTCGAACAAACAAACATATATATCTTTTGGTTAATTGTTATTCTCATGTTTACGCTTTTGAAAACGTGTGTAATCCTCCTACACTTATCCCTTATGTAAAATACCTTTATATGCAATTAAGACGAGGTTAAAAACAAAATAAAGCATTTTTACAAATTTAAACATGAGGATAAACAATTAATAAAAAATATATGACACTAACAAGCAAACAATTAAGCATGGGTTGCCTCTTACGAAGCGCTTTTCTTTATTTAAGAGTCTTGTAGCTAGACTCATAGTTGTACTCCTACGTTACTGTGTTACCGCTCTCTTCACCCTTTGTTTTCCCTTCATCGAAAGGGTGTAGACGCTGTATGCTCACCGTGGATTCCTTGCCAATCTTGTCAATTATGGTGACGGTTTTATCTTTTAAATTGGTCACCTTAATCAGGAAAGGCCCAAACCATCTTGGTTTGTTTCTTCTCGTAATGCCCTTATCCGAGATCTATACAAGAGCACTTTTTCTCCCTTTAAAAATTCCTTAGGGTCCTTTTGTACCTTAGGTATTGAGGTGGGATTGCTTCCTAACTTTTATCGGGCTTCCACAACGTCATACAATCCTTGAACCATAAAGTCTCTAAGCCCTTTTCCCAGTCATTCATCTTCTTCTTAACATTGTTGCCCGGGCTTTTTGATTTTCACTGTAATCATTTCCATGATCTTAAGAGGGTATCTTGGGATGATAGGTATCCTAGCGTACCCCTTCCGCTGAGTATCATGATGCCTTCTCCGCATTTGATGGTTGCCTTGGCGGTGGCTGTGAACGGTGTCCCAAGAATGAGGGGTACGCTTTTATCTTCCTCAACATCAATGATCACGAAATCCACCGATAAGCGATGTTAGCCACCTCAATTAGAACATCTACAATGATTCCTACGGGTGGACATAAGTATGATTAGCTAAGGAAAGTCTAAGGTCGGTCTTGGCTGGTTTCTCCTTAGTTAACTTATTATAGATTGACAATGGCATTATGTTCACATCGGTCCCTTGATCGGCCAAGGCATTTATATTTTCAATGTCACCGATGCTAACCGGTATCACGAAATTCCACGTGGTGTCTCGCTTTCTTGTTAACGGTTTTTATAACCAACTCATACAGAGGTTCCGAGGTAAGGCGTCATATTCTTCTTCCGTCATTTTTCCTTCAAGAGCTTTCCTAAGAACTTCATTGTACCTAAAGTTGTTTACTTGGTTTGCAATGGTTTTCTTGTTAATTTCGTGCTTAAGGTAGTACTCAATGGTCTCGTGTTCATCATTAGGCATGACTCCTCCTTCTTGCTTTCCTTAGTTTTCCACATCTCAACCCTTGCATTCACGGGCATAATGGAAACGGCGTTAACAAATGAAGTGGAAGGGCAATCGTTGCTTCTTACGAGCACCTTTTCGAATCTTTGTTTTGGTAAATTCAATTACCAAATTCATCATTTCTGTCATTTTGCTTGCATTTCTCTCTCGCCTATAAACCTCCTCTTCAACGGCTAATCTCTCCATATGAGCTGCCATGTACTCCCTCATTTGATCCTTGAAGCTTGGTGAAAGTGGTATTGGGAAGTAGAATGGAAGCACCTTTCGAACTCGGGTTTTGCTCACGACTTGGGACTCAAAGAAGGTGTGGGGAGGTTGGTGGATTTGATGACTTCTCGAGGAATTTGTACGGGGCTCTTTTCGCTTTCCATAAGATAATCAATTCTCTCAATGGCACTTAATTGCTCCTCGAGTGTACCGGAGGATTCGTAAGGAGTTGATATGGCATTAACTACGTTAATCGGAGTTTTGGGAGATTCATTCCAATCTTCGTAGCTTTGATCGGCAAGCTCCTCTATAATATCCCAAGATTTCTCTGCGTTAAAGTCGCCGAGCCTTCCACCGCCGCTCGATCAATGGATCGTCGAGTGATGAAATAGGTATGATCATAGAAGATTTGGATTTGAAGGCAAAGATCAATGCCATGGTGGGGAGTCTACGAGTAGTTCCTGAATCGAGTCCACGCTTTGTAGAGACTCACCTTGGAGTTGTTTGAAGCGTCAAGATGTCTCGCCTAAGTTTGGTGGTTCTCCCGGTGGGAAAATTGAGCAAGGAAGAGGTAAGATCATCCCAACTTGAGATGGAGCCGGCGGAAGTCGCTCAAGCCAATTACTAGCTTGGTCCCGTAGAGAAAATTGGAAGAGACGCAGCGCGTGGTCTCCGAGTAGTAGCATCAAGGTCGATGGAATCGAAAATTTTGAGGAAATCCCTCGGATGTCGATTTGGATCTTCGAACGAAGTCCATGGAATGCACATCCGCTTTGCACCAACCGGATGGTGTCGGATCGCAGGCCATAGTTTGGGCTTGGTCTGGAAGCTCAATGGTGTTCCTATAGCCTAGGTGGCTTGGTCTTGAGTATTCACCAAGATTACGGGCTCTTGGCGGGTCATTTGGTGGTGGGTTGATGAGTGGTGGTTGGTTATCACCTTCCATGATGAAAAGTGATGGGGTTACGAACAAAGGTCACGAAGAAGGGGGATAGACTAAAAGGAAGCTAAAAATGAGAAAATATTTACTTGATAGGAATCAAGCAAAGAAACCTAAACGAGGTGGACTACTAACTAGCTATTCTATTCCCCGGCAGCGGCGTCAAAAACTTGATAACGCTACACGCGTCGCGTTCGGGGTCAAAGGAACTTCCTTTTCGTCGAGCAAGTTTTTCAACACCCTAGGCAGTGAACCTAATCGTTGTAGTTTAGTATTAGGGTAAGCCACGGGTATTGATATCGTTCTCTAGGGGAATAGGAATGCTAGTGAGAAGTTACTACGCTAAGGTTAAGGTTGAGGAAGATTATTTTTATCTTTTATGTTTTTTAGGAAATTGAAAAGTATGAATTTCGGTATTGGATTTGGGGGTTGGTATTTCACCGATTACTCTATGATTATCTAATTATCTAAACTAAGGTGGTGGTAGTCTATGTCTAATTAATGTGTGCTCGTATGATAGTTTAAAGATGTGTTTACTTAGGTTTTACTACTCCTTAATTATCTCCTATTGATGGTTGAGTTGGCACGTCCTTATTCTTAGTTGCGTTGTGTGTCTAAAGTTGTAGGGTGTGCGTTTCTCCCAACTCTTTGAACTTACCAAAGGGTCTCGCCTACAAAACCCACTAGGATAATAAACTCTTACTCTAAGGCACTCTTTGGATGGTTTAGCTTACAACTACTCGGTAATTATATTCTAAGGTTCACAAAGATGAATCAAGCATTAAGTATACAACGAATGACCTATCGCATTACTAGATCATTAATCAACTAAGATAAGAAACAACCAATCAATATTCAATAATTAAGTTTCATACTCCTAAGCAAACACACAAATAAATTAGCCTGACATGGAGAACATGCAAGCATACACACAAATAATCAAAGACATAATTGAATTGATGAAGTAAATACTTATCTTGATGTAAGATAGGGTTTGGAACCCTAAAATCTTGTACAAGACACCCTTGGTTCGGTTTTAGGTTTTACTCCAAAAGACTCTCCTAAACCGAAAAATTCGATTCTTTATATAATATTACATATGCGACGGCGTCACCTTATGTTTTGTGGCGCCGTCGTGTCGCCGTCATTAGGGTTTAATCTTGGCCACGTTAACCTTGCGACGGCGTCACCTTATGTCCGTGATGCCGTCCTCTTCGACTTCGGCGTCGTGCGGGTCGCATCTAGGTCGTCTCGAGTTGCGACGGTCTACCCTTTATAACTTGACGTCGCCACTTGAAAATAAGAGTTTTGGCTTCGTCTCCGTCACAAAATCCTCCGACGGCGTCATAGCGGCAAAGCGACGCCGTCCGCCTGCTTTCAGCAGACTTTGAGTGTCTCGATTCGACTTTGGCCATTTTCTTCAGATATTCGCGCCTTTTCGTCCAAATAAGTGCCATTCCAAAGATTTTGCCTTCAAGAGACCTAAAAGTGAAAAGGAACGATATTAAGCAATAACGGATACAAAGTGATCAAATAAGGGCTTAACGACCCCTCAAAATGGTACCTTTTAAAACCTTATCAACAAAAAAATATATAAATATAATAAAGAAATAACAAACCCAAAAAAACAATCGATTAAAAAAAAACAAAAACAAAATAAAAACAAATTCATCATACTTAACTCACAAACAAACTACCACGTTTTATTCATACATACAATATCTTACAACAACGAATACAAAGATCACTCACCATAACATTACACACAAATGCAGACCTACATGGACTTCTACTCAGAAACACAACACCACCTAAAATTACAGAAAGCCACCCTAATTATAATGCTCCATAGTGAGCACATGACGTCGCTGCTCAGTATGTGCTTTATGTGCTAGATCGACAAGAACAACCATTGCAGCCAACAACTGATAATCCTTATTTTGTGCTTCCTGCAAACATAAGAGGCCATTAACAACCACAGGGTCACTTGAGCTAAAACTGTCACCCTCTCTCAGCAATTCCCTTTTTTTTACAAATTCTTGTACGCACATCATCACATTTTTCATTCAAAACCATGATGAGGCCTTCAATATCACATTCTTCATGCAAAAACAGCAAACGGAAGGCACGATGCAGCTTATCAGAACCACATGCTTTTTTCAGTTCATTAAAATTAGGAGTCAAGCCCATCTTTTTTCACACAGTTCTTAGCAAAAAGTTAATAAACTATAACCCACAATCACACATACATGGCCACTACTTATATCGACAAGAGATATAAAATTGTAACTATAAACAGTGAAACTAACCAACCTAAAACAGTCTCATTTTTAGTTGCATTTACTTGGAACAATGTATACCTAACCATCACATGGACAATTTTTTTTGGGTTACACCACCTTTTCAAATGTTTCTGATAGATAATAGTTAACTTTATTTATTTCCTTTTATTTTATGTTACTGATAATCTTACTTTTATTATGTTTATACAGTGGCAATAGAGGCTCACTACGTAAAAAGGGAGAACCAGGAACACCGAGAAGAAGAAAGACACCTAGACGTTGGCTTAGCAATGTGAATATTTAAACCGCAGCTTGTTAAAAATCGATATGTTTTGAAACATATTTCGCTTCTACCTACATAAATATGTGCCAAACATTGGTAATCTTTTGTGTAAAACTTAGCTGTGAGGTATGCTATGTTTGCATACCAACTTAGTGCTCTTTTGTGCCACAATTGGACCCTCACCGTCGAACTATGCAACATCATACAAAACTACTACTCTTATGTGCCACGGATTGCACTCTAACTCAGAAACTATCAAAGAACCAGATACACCATATTTTGTATACCATTGCGGTGAATACATATGAAACTCGATGTATGTTTTTAGAAGCTTTGGACATTTTTTTGTGTTGCACATTCTTGCATCAATTAGACATGCAACTTATGTATTCACATCAACATTGCATCCTTGAAATCTTATTATTGTTGCCATTTCTATTTTCGACAAACCATCGCATCCATCTTTAACAAAACACACCGTGGCAACGCATGGTACTCAACCTCGTACAATACTATAATAAAATAATACACATGAAATCTAAAACCAATACGATATATATATATATATATATATATATATATATATATATATATATATATATATATATATATATATATATATATATATATATATAGAATCCGGATAGATTGAGAAGGCTTTTATTTTGAGAAGATTGAGAAGGTTTTCAAAACGATAGATTTTAACTTTGATTAATGTTTGTCAAGCGTAAAACTCAATTTAATGTGAATAAATGTTAAAATCTCTCGATTTTGCGATATATGTAGAATCTCGAATCATCTCGTATAAATTTAATGAATCATCATCATAACTCGATTTTAACAATGATTTGTGAATCAAATTTAGATTTATAGATTCGATTCACCATAAAATGATGTTTACTTGTGAATCAAATCAAAAATATGAATCAATTTGCTCAAACGAAGATTTCTCAATCTTCTCAAAATAAAAACCTTCTCAATGGAACCGGAGCCTATATATATATATATATAAAAACTAATTATCTTGTTGATTTTATAGATGTTGTTGCCAAACATGCTAATTAATATTTCGTTTAAACCTTGCGTGTGTTTTTTTTATCACGTAGTTCTTTGGATTTCCTCCGTTGCACTTCACATCGCTCGATCCATGACTGTAATAAATTTGCTCGCGGATAAATATAAACGTCGTTCATTTCGGATATAGCATACTTTTTTATCTTTTAAGATCATGTTATGCAATATGATGCACGTGTACATGACTCTTCGTAGCTTGTTGACAGTCCAAGAACGCGTCGGTTGGCTTATAACATGCCAAAGTTCTTGGAGGACACCAAAAGCTCTTTGAACGTCTTTTATAGCACTTTCTTGTCGTCGTTTAAATATGACATTTTTCTCAGAATTTGCAACCAAAAATGATTTGACAAAAGATGCCCACTGTGGGTAAATTCCGTCAGATATATAATACCTTTGTTGGAATGTAACTCCATTTACTTCAAACGGAGCCATGAGGGCGATGTCATCAAGAAGGTCATCGAATAACGGAGAATTATTCAAAACAGTAAGATCATTATTCGCACCCACTACCCTAAAGAATATATGTAAAATCCACAAATCGTATGACGCAACGGCTTCAAGCATTATAGTTGGGTATCTTTCATCACCTCTCCCAAATTGACCGAGCCATTCTTTCGGACAATTAGTCCATTCCCAATGTATACAATCAACTCTTCCAAGCATTCTCAAAAACCATGAATTGTGTTATGTGCGTTGTATAAATTGTGAATGTCATTCAAGCCAAATTTTCTTAAAAACTCAAGCATATACACTTGGATAATGCAAAGAGTAAAATTATCTATAAAATTACGTGCGCAATGTTCCCCAATTTGTAAATACTCATCTAATGCATCAAGTGTTACGCCGATATGCCAATTGGCGTTTGACGTATGTGCATTTCATAATAACACCAAAACTCATTTGACCCATAGCATTGGGTTGGACTCTCTATTGTAAAAATCGGCCCAGGTGGCCGATTAATCCCCGCATAATCGCTGATCGCTCACTAAGCGCCTTGATTTATCATAATCGGCCCATTTTATCGGTTTGGTCAAAGATCGCTTAAAAATCATTCAACAAACCGATTAATCGAACAAAATCAGTCTAATTAGATTAATCGGACAAAATCGCTTAAAAATCAGTCAACAAATCACTTAAAAATCAGACAAAATCGCTTACAAATCGGTCAACAAATCGATTAATCGGACATAATCGGTCAAATATCGCTTAAAAATGGTCAACAAACCGAGTATTATCTATGTCTGACTTTGAAATTTGAAAAATTATGTATTATGTTTATATTTGAACACTTGAAATATTTGAACTTTGATGCACTATGCTTATCTCATACATATAATATACTATAATATCTAAAATTATAATTTTATGCATAAAAATTCTAATCCGATTAATCCTCGATTAATCCCCGCCTAACCGATTAATCGCTAGGCCTTACCCAACCGCCTCACTAGCGCCTAGCGATTTTTACAACCTTGTTGGACTACAAAGAATTTAAAATGATCGATAAGAGGATGAACCCTTTGAATATATGTTTCAATACGTTGGACTATTTCTAAAAATAATTTACAACGCACATACGATCTCGACGCCTAAAATAAGACTCTGGATATTTTAAGTTATCGCCAAAATAGTCGGCCATCAAACGTGCTTCAGCAACATCACGTTCACGGTAGGTGTAATTACGGCAACGTGACCTCTGGGTTCTTGTTTTGCAACGATTGCTCATACTGAATAGCTTGCATAATCACCTCGATGTCATCTAGATCATCAAGATCAGACGGGTTGTAATAGGATGAATCACTCATGTTAATTGGTTAAGATGAAGTGTTTTAAAAGAGTAATTGTGTAAAAATTTGTTAAAGTGAGGTAATATTTATAGTGTAAGTGTGTTTATTTTAAAAGAAATATTCAAATCCAAAATTAACGTTGCATAACAGATAATATCTTCAAATCTCTTTTGTCTTTTACCTCCTTGGATTCTCGGAGAATTGGAAAATGGCGAGTGCCTTGGTGTCGTGGCGAGAAAGTGGCGAGCCTCCACGTGCGATTCATCGAGGCAATTCACTGCCACATTCAATGCTCTAAGGTTGAAGTTTATGTGTGAAGAACACAAGTTTGTAGCATATCTTATAATAATACACTTTGCTAACAAAGTACATAAGTATTTCATATTTAAATTCGTCAATCTGTAAACCTCTGTCTAGCAATATACAACAATAGTCAATCGCTTCTGGGTTGAGGACATTTTGGGCTATCCATCTACGTAGACTGTGGCTTCTAAGGTTCTATTTTGGTCAAACGGATTAAGACACCTAATGTTTTTCTCTACCATTGGAATGACAACTGATACGCGTACAACGCGCATTCGGGGTCAAAGGAACCTCCTTTTCGTCGAGCAAGTTTTTCAACACCCTAGGCAGTGAACCTAATCGTTGTAGTGTAGTATTAGGGTAAGCCTCGGGAATTGATATCGTTCTCTAGGGGAATAGGAATGCTAGTGAGAAATTACTACACTAAGGTTGGGGTTGAGGAAGATTATTTTTTATTCTTTTTTATATTTTTTAGAAAATTGAAATTACGAATCTCGGGTATTGGATTTGGGGGTGGTATTTCACCGATTACTCTACTTATCTAATTAACTAAGCTAAGGTGAGGTAGTCTATGTCTATTGTTGTGCTCGTATGATGATTTAAAGATGTGTTTACCTAGATGCTATTACTCCCTAGTTATCTCCTATTGATGGTTGAATTGTCACGTCCTTATTCTTAACGTTGTGTCTTCTAAGGTCGTAAGGTATGCGTTTTCCTAACTCTTTGAGACTACCATAATGTTATTGCCTACGAAATCTCTAGGATTCATAAACTAACTCTAAGGTTATCTTTGGATGTTTAGCCTACAATAACTCTAGGTGATTATAAACTAATGTTCACAAAGATTACTCAAGCATTAAAAACACAACAAATGACCTATCGCAATACTAGGTGAATCACAATTAAGATAAGAGACAACCAATCAATATTCAATACCTAGGTTTCATAGATCTAAGCAAACACACAAGTAAATTAGCCGGACATGGAAAACATGCAAGCATACACACAAACAATTGAAGAAATAATTGAATTAATGAAGTAAATCACTTATCTTGTTGTAAAATAAGGTATGGAACCCTAAGATACTTCCCAAGACAGCCAAAGTTCGGTTTAGGTTTTACTCCACAAAACTACCTCTCTAAAAATCTGAAAATTCGAATTCTATATATAGAGTTACAACATGCGACGGCGTCACTCTTTATTTGTGACGCCGTCAGATCGCCGCCATTAGGTTTTCGTCTTGGCCACGTCAACTTTGTGACAGCGTCACCTTATGGTTCTAACGCCGTCGGGATCCGAATCTAGGCCGTCTGAGTTGTGACGCCCTACGCTTTAAAATTTGATGCCGTCAAGTGAAAATAACAATTTGGCTACTGAGTCGTCACAAAGCATGTTGTGACGGCGTCGTCATTTGGCTGTGACGCCGTCACCTTCAATTCCGGTAGCTTGAGTGTCTTGATCTTGACTTTGGCCATTTTCTTCATATATTCGCGCCTTTTCGTCCGAATAAGTGTCATTCCAACAATTTGCCTTCAAGAGACCTAAAAAGTGAAAAGGAACGAAATTAAGAAGTAACGGATTTAAAAGTGGTCGATTAAGGGCTTAAATGACCCCTCAAAAGTGTATCTTTTAAATCCTTATCAAATATCTCTACACTTGGTATTTGCTTGTCCTCAAGCAAATGTGGTTTTAGCCAATTAATTTATAAGTTAGAGGTCATGAAGCATTAGTTTAGAATAATTCACAACAAGTATCGGCCCCGCAAAAGTCATAACAAGCACGGAAATTACATACTAGCACCTCACAAGTGGTGTTTGGGTACTTTTACCTCTCGGGTGTGTATGAAATATATCAAGTTGGAAATGGAAGATAAACACTCATTAACCGGTCATAGTACATAGATTACCATAGGCTTGAGACTACATCAAACCTCCATCTCTTTGGCGTAAGCACCTAGAAAAAACTATCCAAGAGGTCTTTTAAAGGGTTGTAACGTTAGGCTTACGGTAGGGAAACAAAGGGTTTGGTGGGATAGGCGATTTAGTGGTGAAAAGTAAAAATCTTTATGTTACAAGCATGAGAAGAATGGCGTTGCTAAGCCAAGACTCGACACTCTAAACTCTAGATAAATTGAAACAAACAAACATAAAATTAAAGATAGATGTAGAATAGTAGCTCGTATGGTTTTTTTTTTTTTTTTTTTTTTTTTTTTTTTTTTTTTCTTTTCACACTTCACTCTACCATCCTCACGATAACATCAAAATAATAGGGATTTACAGGCACATCCCTACACTTGAGTTTTTATTATTCTAACACTAATTTGACCCGAATTGAAAAGATCAAAACACTTGGAGTACATTATTACGTAAATAAAGGAATTTGAATTTAACGTTCCTTCCGTTACTTCATAAAATTTAACTTTTCCCATGAGTCCCAATCGTCCCAAAACTATGTACAAAGGGTATGACTCGACTTAGCAACTTATGTAAGCAACTAGATAATTGAACTAAGGGTTTAGTATGATAACAATAATGCACTAAAATTGATTGCATACAAGGTAGGATAAGGCGATTTGGGTGTACATTTGGGGCGGATTGTAAACAATGCTCTTCATTGATATTCGGAAAACCAAAACATCATGAGAATCGCGAAAAGGATAGGCTCGAGGGGTTAACTAGGGGTATCGTGTACTAAAGATGATTACAATGCAAGGGTGTGGGAACTACTCAACCGATGTGGAAGAAGTAATTATAATACGGGTATCAAACAAGGGTTATCCTAATGCCTCTAATCATTTAGTTATTCCTAACTACACAAGTGTAGTCTCACTAGCGATCTCGGAATGCATCACAAAACAAGTTCTAGAATCTATTATACTACCGTACACTCTCGAAGCATTAAAGTGGAATGCTTTAATTCCTACAAATCTAAGGCGATCCTCACTTTTGGGTGGAATTTAAGTGGTAAAGGTTTTGTGCTAGTCATATAACTTCCTATCCATGAGACGCTTTATTAAGACTAATGGCCCACTCCTACATGTCATGAAAAATTTTAAATTTGGTGCCAAAATTACCCTAACCGATATTTCTCATGGTTTACTACACAAATGAAATTGGACAAGGCAAATAGTCAAGGATAAACATAGTTTCAAAGTTCCCGTTGTATTTTCCCTCCCTACGCTTAAACTGAACATTATCCCCAATGTTCTCCGAAAGTATCAAAGTTATGATAATGGAAGGTAATTAAAAATGAAAGAAACTTATACTCCCCTGATTAGCTCGGTAGGATCCGTGTGAAGTAGTGGTTAAATTCTTCTCCAAGAAGAGCATGTCGTGAAAAGCTCCATCAAATCTTATGTATCTTCTTCTTGTTAAATAAAACCCGCACACTTGAAGAAAACAAAGCGAAATCTTCGCGTAAAATCGGCGGTAACACTATATATGACTATACTAAACTAGGATATAATGCTTGTGGAATGGATGTTTACTGATTTTCCGGAAAATTAAGACCGAGAAATTCCAAAAAATTTATAAGTAGCTAAGAAAACGAGAAAAAGTAGAAGTCGTTTCTACTCCTCCCGACGCCATCGGGTTGTGATCTGACGTCAGTTATCTAACGAGTAAACCGTCTCACATTTTCTAGAAAAAATTCGGAAAATTTATATCTTTAGAATCGGAAAAATTTCACGCAAAACATCCATTATGACTCGATACAAGCATTTGACTCAAACAAACACACATGTATATCTTTTAATAATTGTAATTCTCATGTTCACGCTTTTTTGAAAACGTGTGTAATCCTCCCTACACTTATCCCTTTTGTAAAATACCTTTATATGTAATTAAGATTTAGGTTAAAGACAAAATAAAGTATTTTTACAAATTCAAACATGAGAATAAACAATCAATAAAAGATATACGACACACAAACAAGCAAACAATTAAGCATGGGTTGCCTCCCACGAAGCGCTTTTCTTTATTTATGAGTCTTGTAGCTAGACTCGAAGTCGTGCTCCTACGTACCTATATAAGTAAGCTTATCCTCAAGAATGTCATAAGGATCAAACTTATCATTTAAGTTCCTAGTGGTATGCTTAGTTCGGTATGCCTTTTCAAACTTCTCTCCATCAGGGTCATAGATCATTATCCTAATGTGCCACTCTCTATTACCATCACTAGGTGGTCTATCCCAATTCCACTTATGCTTAGGCTTATCGCTCTTAAATTTCCACTTATTCATGACAAGGTTGACGGGCAAGCTTCCTAGGAACTCGGTCATCTTCCTAAACACTAAGGCGTCCTCGAACGGGTTCACTTCCATGTCCCTAGCCAATTCTTTTTCATGGAAAGTTGCTTTACTAGCAAAGGCATCATCTAGATAGAAAGGTCGTTGGGACCTATGAAGTCTTTATTAATCCAAGGTCCATATCTAGATGGCATTCTATCCAACCTAATCTCATGGAGGATTTCCTCTTCCTTGTAGTAAATATGCTTTTTGACATCATAAATTGACCTAGCACTCCCTTCTCCTACCACTATTTTAGACATCTTACAATAAATGATGGCACTAGCGGTAGCTAAGAATCCCCTTCCTACTAATAATGGGCATGTCGGGTCCTTATTCATGTCTAGCACATGGAAATCCACCAAAAGAGTCAATTCTCCTACGTGTACTACCATGTCTTTTATTATCCCTACCGGATATGCAATACTACCATCCGCTAGACCTAAGATAGTTTCCGTTGGTTCTATCTTAACTAAGTTAAGGCTTCTATGGAGGACAACGAACAAGATTGATGCATGATCCTAAGTCACTAGAGCATCGAGAGGTTTGGAGGTTCCAAGCCTACGGAAGAGTGAATAGCCCAGGATCGCCTAACTTCTTAGGTAAATTATTTTGCACAAACGCGGACCCATGTTTTCCAAGTTTTAGTTCTCGCTTATATTTTCTTTTAAATCATTATAATAAGGTGCATGAGCTAAGACTTCAAGAACTGGTTTTCTTGATGGAGTTCCTTGTACTCCTCCTCTAGATTAGGTTTGGGTTCTTGGTTGACGGGTTTCTCAAGAGTGGGTTGTACCAATGGTGCGGGGCCTTGGTACCTCATTTGGGATCACTTGGAACCCTTGTTGATAGCATTTACCGAGTGGACCTTTGGGTGTGAGGGGCATGGATGTGCACTCTCCCATGGTGAACAAGAACATGAAGTCGATGAAATCGAATTCACTTTTGGGTTCTTTATAGTATCACTTGGGAGTGTTCCAATTTCTCGGTTATTGAAGGCTTTTAAGAGGGCGTCAAGCTTGTTTGTCATCTCGCCTTGTCGTTGCTTGAAATTGGCTTGAAGCTTAGTCAATCGAGTTTCTTGAAATGACATGAATCTAGAAGCAATTGCCTCAAAACTAGTGGGGTTCCCGGTGTTTGGAGAATTGAAACTATTAGGTGGATTAGATGAGCTTTGGGGTGGGTTTAAATTTTGGTTCCACTTAAGGTTAGGGTGATTCCTCTATGAGGGGTTATAGGAGTTTCCTAAGTTGTTTTGTTCGGGCTTGAAAGTGTACACTTCTCTCCCGCTCTGTCGGTACGCGTTGAGGCGTAGTCCGCAAAAGCTTGTTTGGGGAGTCTTGTGCAATCACGAGTGTCGTGAGGACCACTACACAACTTACAAGGTAGAGTGATTTTGTTCACTTGATGTGAAGACTTAGGATTTTTGTAGGAGCTCATTAGGAATTTGACTTGATCTTCAAGCTCGAGCATCCTACGGTCGGAAGGTTGTGAGTCAATGGGAGGCAAGGAGATTGCCTTTACAGTTTTGGGCAACTCACGGGGGTCATTCCAACTTTCATTGTCATAGAGAGAAAGGTCCTCTATTATACCCCATGATTCTTCCGCTGTGAGATCACTAAGTTTACCACCGGCCGCTTGGTCAATGGATCGCTTAGTTGGGAAGTTGACATGATCATAAATGTTGGAATCACTCCTAAACTAGAATTCAAGTGTTAGTAATTAATATGTAATAGTTAGCTTAATTAGGCCTTTATGTTTGTTATTAAGCTAAGGCTTATGTAGAAGGCCCATAAGCCTTGGCCCAAGTCCAATAAGGAAAGGAAGGGACTAGGAGTGTTGCCCTAGCTCCCTCTCCTATAAATACCTTTGTAATACCCTCACTTGAGGGTTGGTTGTTCAATTCATTCACTCACCTTACGCATAACATTTCTTATAGTCATATCGTGTGTGTTTGTGTGGTTTGTTCATCCGATCTTTTCTCTATCTCTTCTATTGATTCTTGTGTTACTAATATGGTGACCTAACAATGGTATCATTCGCCAAATAGTTGGGTGAACATATTTTGTTTTTGAAGTTGTTGTGGTCTTACGCTTAAAAACAGTTTCTACTTTGTTACGCTTAAAAAACTCATTTTTTACACTTTTCAATCCAAGATTCTTGTACTTTCAACATTTTAAGGTGTTAAAACATTTGTTTTTGGCAAAAAGTCTCAAACTTTACGCGTAGATCACTATTTTTAAGCTTGGTTTTATACGTGGGTGTTTATCTACGCATAAGGTTTTTTAAAGCTTTGGATCATCAAGTTTCACATTTTTGTGTTATTTTGGTGTTATTGAAGCTCTTTCATCACAAAAATCTGGTTTGGAAACATCAGTTGGCAGAAATCACTTTTGGCTAATTTTTACGCGTAAGTAAAACCCTAATCTTACGCAGTAACTTTTCCTTGGTTTGATCTTTTAGTTTTGTGGATTACCGGTGTTTTCTTGCTTGGATAAGCTCGAAACACTTCAATTGGATATCTTTCAACCGTGATAGTGTAAAAGATATTTTGGTAAAACCCTAAATTTACGCATAAGCTTAAGCTTACGCGTAGAACTCTATTACGATAAGATTCTTCTTACGCCTAAGCTCTGCATCTTACGCATAAGGTAATCCTCGCCTAATTTTTCTAAGCTTAACTTCTCTCGCTTACGCATAACTTTAGTGTTTTCTCATTTCACGCCGTAAGCTAATCCTACGTGTAACTATTGTCATTACGCCGTATCTTTGGTGTTTTTACGCATAAGTGGTACTTTGCTTTTTCGTGATTTCTACGCCTAAGGATACTTCATCAACAACGGTTCATTCGACTACAAAGATCCATTTAATAACACAAGTTTTCAACATGTCACAACCACCATACTCTAACTATTTTCCTTACACTTATCATCAACAACAACAACAACAACTAAGTCCACAACATCAACAATTTAATCATCAACAACAAATTTATCAACAACAATTCAATCAACAATATACTCCACAACTTGGAGCAATTCCACCACCACAAATGGTTCAACTACCACCTAGTCTCCAAGTACAACCTTACAAAACTTCTACAATCAACATCCATCCAGAGTACTATGAAGGAACCAACATGGTTTGGCAAGATGTGTGAAGCCTTAAGTAGCCAACAATCAATTCATGAAGTGGCTCACTTGATAGACCTCCAATGCTCACTCCCGTAATTATGATCAATGGGTTATAAGGTTCTTTAGGTTTTGTGATCTAAAGAAGCCACATGGAAAGTTCTTAAAGAAGGTCATTATGGAAGGTCCATTTCGTATGCCTCAACGTTATTACACCCGCAGATCCGGATGCCAATCCACCAAGAGATGCCGTCACCAACATTGCAACTATCTCGAGACCTCACCGGTGATGAACTTCTACACTTTGAAGCGATGAACTAGCAATGCAATACATCCTTTTGGGACTACCCAACCGATCCTTCAAGTGTTGATGCTCAAAAGACAGCTAAAGCAATGTGGAACATATTCATCTTCTAATGGAAGGCACATCACTCAATCAGAAGACATGGAATCCAAAATCTACTTTGCTTATGAACACTTAATGATTGAACCCGAGAGACATTAGAGTCATATCATCATCGTTTTTCGGATATCATTAATGATTTGGACAAACACAACATCATCATGCCACAATTGTCACAACACTAAGTTCCTAAGTAGTCTTGGTCCGAATGAGAGAAGTATGTCCTTTTTCTTCGCAAGCTAAGAATCTTCATAATGCTACATACTGATTGTTGTACGACTATTTGAAGCCTCACCAAAAGAAGTTGACAAAGAAAGGACTATCCGTGGACTCCCGACTTCACAACAATTCGATAATCAACAACTTGCTTTGTGGGCTCAAACTAGTCTTCCTCCTCAAACAGCCTCCTCAACCAACTCGCAACCATCACACCATATGATCACCACAACAACAACCTCAACAAACTCAATTGGTTCCATACAACAACAACAATGCTCAAGCACTTTATAGTGAAGTCGATGAGGACTCTGCTTTTTCGATGAATTGCAACAAGGATTTGTTATGATTGCTAATGCCTTGGTCGGTATACCAAAAATCCAACAATCACATTCGCTCCTCATCCAACACAAGGAATCAAGTCACAGAACAATGGACGCGTTTGATGTCTTGGATGTGTACAAGTTTTAAATTTATAAAGGTGAATTACCAATATTACCAATAACACATACGAGCAAGTATACTCGTCCGTTATAGCAAGATTATGATGGTAAGTCGATCGCTCATAGGATTTGAGTGAATCTAAACACAAGTTTGAATTAACGGAGTCTATCTAAAACATATAATAAAGCAAATAGATATAATGAAATTCAGATGATTAAAAATTACACTTGCTTAAACTAGTTTCATATCATAGATTAATGTGATTGTGTTAACCTCTTAACATGTTGGTTATGATAACTAGTTGGAAGACTAATCTATTGTTCTTACAAGTTAAACTTTGATCAAGAGTTTAGTTTATAAAACAAGCATTACGCTTAACCAATCAATTCAAGTTTCATAAGTTTACATACATAAACTTAAACACAAAAACATCCACTTGTTCCTCAAATTGCTTAAGAAATGGTCAATACAAAAGGTAACCGATCATAGACAAAAGGCTACAATTGATTCTCAACAACTAATCTTACGACCATTTAGATGTTTCCAACCAATCCAATTTGATAATCAAAAGCGCTTCTATTACAACCACACCTTAGTTCCTTTGTATAATCAAGAATAATGGGTAAAACAATCATCCATAGACAAAATGATTATGACTAGTTGAATAACAATAAGTTCTTTCGACCCCAACGATTATTATCAATTAGCCAAACTTGATTAACAAATGTCACTATGAAACTTTAGCTCAATTGGATCTTAGAATCAACTTGAAATTGAATTAAAACATGTTAACACAATCACTAACTAATCATATGATAATCAACATCATTTAAGCAAGTGTATAAAGAAATTAGCCACTCATAGCAAACATGAACATAAACTCAGAATTTTGAACATTAGAAAACATGATTAAAAGTCTTACAATATTTGGAATAAGATTACAAATGGTGAAGTAATGATTCCCAAAGTATTGAGGTAGACTTCTTGGCGATTTGGCCTCCAAATGTGGAACTTCTGGAACTCCAAACTTCTCTGGACTTCTAAGAACGAACTTTGAGAGCTTAAGGCTTTGTTTGATAAGTAGAGAGATTTGTATTTGAGGTGTGTCTCATATGCTCACAATTAGCCTCGGCCTAGGGTATTAATTGCTGAACTTGGCCTCCAAGGAGTAAGGAAGGACTAGAATACACCAAGAGAAGGACCTAGAATCGTTTGGATGCAAAGGAAAAGCTTAGTGATGAAGATTTGGCAATCGCAGCTTCTCCAACCGGATCGGTCATACGACCAACCGATCCGGTTGGTCTTCTACAAATCGCCAACCGATCCGGTTGGGGTTGCACCGATCGCTTGGTGATGGTTATAACATTGTTTTGGCGCTTTCCAACCGATCCGATTCTAGTTGTAACCGATCCGTTGGATCTTCCAATACGAAAACTTGATCTTTTCTTCACTTTGTCATGTAGAACTTGGTTCTTCAATCACTATGGTCTTCAAAGGTCCTTGAGATATCGATTTAGACTTCTTCAAATGTAAATCTTCGTTTCTTGAACATTTCTTTATTTTCCTTCCGCTTCCTCGCACTTGGTTATAAACTCTAGACAAACATCTTTTGATGCGCTTAAGTACTATAATCACGCAAATATAACCAAATAATGATATAAAAGCACACATAACGCTACTAAAACATGCACAATCAAAGCGTTATCGGCGTTGAAGTTCAAAACCGTGGTTATGGTCGCGGATGGGAGGTGGTCAAGGGTTTAATGCTATTGGAAGGAATAACATGGGTGCTCCGCAACAACAAAGGGCTCAAGTGGTTGAACAGGGAATGCTCGGAATGGGGTTAATGGTCTTCGTTGTTATAAGCGCAATGAGAAGGGTCACCGCTAATGCATGTCCTAAACGAGGACAAGAGGCAATGCTTATCACAAAGAGGCTTTGCTCTTGGCTCTTAAGGATGAAGTCATGGAACTCTTACCAACAAGGAATGTAGCTTTATGGCGGTATGCAGATTCGATGATGATATGGAGGACTTGCAGCTAATGCAGCAAGTGATGTTGATGGCACAAATGCAAGCTCTACACATGAGTGACACAGCCTAGTGTATGACATCGATGGCTTGTCTTAGGTACCGAACACAATATACTCATCACCGATCCGATATCTCCGCCAATTTCTCCATCCGACAAGGATCGAGTATTTAACATGAGCCATCCACATCTCATTCCGATGATTATCAAATAGATCCCGTAGTTATATTTGACGATCAAGATAAACTTTTGGTTAATATTGATAATCAAGTTGACTCCGTGATTATACTTGAGGATCTAAATAATGATCATGTTGAGACTCTGTTGAACAAAATGAGCTTCTATCTAATAGAGAAATTGAGCCCCGACCTTAATTAAAGACCAACACTTTGTTTGGAAATTTGCACGAAATTAAAAGAGAAAATGCAATGTTAATCGTGATAATGAATGCTTAATTCGACAAATCAATTTTTCAAAACTCAAGAAAACGTGAAGAAAGTTTTGAAGTCGCTTTTGCTAAATCTCATCAAAATGAAAAATCATTAGAAAGACGGACACGTGATCTAGCCGCTTCAAGAATGCTTTGTTGTCTCAAATAGAAGAACTGAAACATGAACATAAACAACAAATTAACGCTCTTACTTTGAAACTCAAAAGCCAAGGCTGAATTGTTAACTTGTCAAAAGCAGTTCTCGAAAGTACAAACAAGATTCCACGAAACGAATAGATAACTATCTTGAAGAAATTGTCGACTTACAACACAAAATCAAAGAGTTTCAAATGTTGTTTATAAACATGGTAAGTCAATCACAACTATTCAAAAGTTTACCTTTAAACCAAATCCAAATGGATATGGACCAATTCTTGCCGATTAAAACCTAAGTTTTCAAACGAGCATTCAAACCAAATCAAGTTTACAAAGTAAACATAGAACCGATGATTCTGTTAGGTCACTAGTTTTACAACATGTTTATAAGAGAAGAGATAAGGCGATTGAACAAGTAAACAAGCACACACACACACAATATTGTAACCGTTACGCATAGAGGTGAGTGAAAGAATAACTTGAACAACCAACCTTCAAATGAAGGTTATTACAATGTATTTATAGGCAAGGAGCTAGGCAACACCCCTCCTTCCCTATTCCTTATTGGGCTTGGATCAAGCTTATGGGCCTTCTACATAAGCTTGACCTTAAACAAACATAAAGGCTATAACAAAGCTACCTATTACATATGAAATATAAATACTTGAAATACTGCTTAGGAGTGATTCCAACAATCTCCCCTCAAGTATATATGAATGTAAACGGTGAAGGCGTTGATGTAATAGTAGTCGGACGCCTTCCGGCATTCTTCTTTCTTGTGAGAGGAATTGCCTTGATTCAAACAATCTCCCAAGGTGTAGAGATAGTTATCTTTGAACAGTTAAGCTTCGACGTCATCTTTAACTTTGTTCTTTGATCATTTGTTCTTTGTGGTGAAAGTGATAGTATGTTGTTGTTCGTGATCGGCCTCATCTCAGTTCTCCTTCACGCTCCAATGTCTCCACGTCATTCTTCAACATGCTCACACGCCTATGACGTTGGAATTCAACATCGATGAAGTTCTCTAAGTCTTTAACTTTGTAGATTCTTTGGTTAGACGAAGAATCATTCGACGGTTGTGTCGCTTTTGAATAGAACTTCCATTAGTGATGATGTTGGCGTGAGCATGAGAAGAATCAACCACGATCATTCCGCCTCGTAGCTTCCATAAGAAGAAAACATTGCAAACGGTTAGAAATAAGCTGCTTCCGCACTTACAAGTTTGAACTTGAGTGTTATGAAGATAGTGTGAAAACACAACTCTAATTCTTACAAAGGCCGTTCTCGAACTGGAGTCCCACAAGTGAGATAACGCGATGTACCGGGTACATCTACAAGCTTCGATGAGTCGAGGTACACCGCATCACCTCACGATCGTAGACCGCTTTGAGACACACTCCGTAATCCACGGGAGTTACCGAAGCGACCTGCCGTCGGCCGCTTGATGTTGACCCGGCAGAGTTTCCATTCAATCACCGAGATCACATGTGAACCTCTCATAAATGTTCTCGACATTGCTAAGATCCGTGAAGGACTCGATATGAACCACGGAATCATCAAGATCTTATTTGTTGATCAACAAGTGATTAAATGTCAAGTGTTCCTAAGAGATCTTTTGATGAATCTCGTGGCTTTAGACTCAACAAGTGCGTTTTGGTTTACCCGAGCGGAGACTAGGGAGAGGTCTCCTTCTTCAATACCAAAGAATCTCTAAGAGAAAGCCAATAGTTTATGTAGGGTTCCCGTGAGAATGAAACAAGCTCGCTGAGAGAAACTTGAGTGGCTAAGAAGGTTTAGTGCATGCGCCATCGGGTCCATGACGATTTTAATCTTCAATACCGTGTCACTAAGTGACAACCAAGAGTATATGAGTTGAACCTTGTTATATTTCTAAGTTGAATAACTGAGGGCTATTTCTTTTCACCCTTTCTTTACATTTCTTTTGATTCTTCAACTCCTTCTTTCTCCGATTCTCATTTTCTCCTTTTACAATCATTC